>CALNHX010006902.1:25263-81830 GCA_940337035.1 Agriotes lineatus
GGGATCTGAATGGTATAAATCGTTGTTAATCCCCTTATAGCTATTAAGGCAACTAGTGTTTTACAGAGGGTTTAAAAATCGAGGTCGATCATGTTAAAATTCTCGCTTCGCTCGAATTTTATGATCGACCGAGATTTTTGAACTGTAAAACACGAGTTGGCTTCAGTATTTTTTCTACAGCCGAGGAGTTTGTTAGCTTAAATGCCCTCGGGGCTTCGCCCCTCTCCAAAGCGGCCCTCGGGGCTCCACCCCTCTCCAAGGGGGCTCTCGGGACTCCGCTCCTCTCCAAGGGGGCCCTCGGGGCTCGGCCCCTCTCCAAGGGGGCCCTCAGGGCTCAGCCCCTCTCCAAGGGGGCTTTTGGAGCTCCACCACTCTCCAAGGGTGCCCTCGGGGCTCCGCCCCTCTCCAAGGGGGCCATCGGGCTCCGCCCCTCTTCAAAAGGTTTCTCGGCACTCGGCCCCTCTCCAAGGGGGCCCTCAGGGCTCGGCCCCTCTCCAAGGGGGTTCTTGGAGCTCCACCCGTCTCCAAGGGTACCCTCGGGGCTCCGCTCCTCTCCAAGGGGGCCATCGGGCTCCGCCCCTCTCTAATCGGGCACTAGGGGGGGGGGCTCCGCATACAAATCGGTCCGATATAATAACTGTACTTTTAATCTTCACAAATAAGGTTTTATAAACTCTTAAAGTACTCCGTGCTTTAAATGGAATGTGTTTTATAGACAACATAAAGCACGCCGCATATGACCCTTGGAAACAATTTAAAATCACGGCTGTAGAAAAAATATTTAAACGTGTGTTGTAATGCATTTACATAAAACCAATCCACGACTGGACTATACTTTAACACATACTCCGCTTCTTAAAGTATCATCTTATAATGACGTGGGAATTCTTATTACAGACGATTTAAAGTGGTCAAAGCACATAGCAAGACGATGCAGACAAGCAAATTCTCCAATAAGTATTTCTATTTAATGACGTGTTTTTATAACCAAAACCGGAGACGAGAATGCCTTATGCTATGTATACAGGGTGTAGAAATGCTTTACGCATCATAGGGTTTTCAATGGTAATTTTTTCATATGACAATATTTGCTTTTCTAATTATTTTAGAGCAAACTTGTAAATAGGTTTTTTGCAGACCAAACAATTCTGCATCCATTTATGTCATCATTTTTGTCATTTTACGTCAGAAAACCTAATAATTGAAAGAACTAGAATTATAATTTTTTCAAAAATCGGTGCAAATTGTGAAGTGGTGGTATGCTGGAAGCAGATCAGGTGCAATAAGTGCCATTGTTGTCGCTACATTTGACAGATGCAAACAAATAAACAACAAACTAATTTGTTGATGCTTTGAGATGCTTCAATAATTTTAAGGCACCACTGATTTGTCTCAAAATGGTAATTTATGCTTTAAATTTTCGGTTTTCTGAAATGTAAAATGACAAATGCTGGCATAAATGGATACAGAATTTTTTTCTCTACAAAAAACTTCCATACAAGTTTGCTCTAAAATAATTAGGGAAGCAAATATTTTTATATGAAAAAATTACAATTGAAATACCTATGGTGCGTAAAGCATTTCTACACCCTGTATATGGTTTGTCATTGAATGTGATTTTCAATAGATTTGTATCACATATTTTGTTTAAATAATGATGGATAATTGCGTGGACACAATTTTAAACTTTGCCATGAAAGCTACCGTAGTATATACAGACAATGGTTTTTAAGTAATCGAGTATTAGACTCGTGATTTCTCACCCAAGTGTAAGTGCCTATTCACTCATTAAAACAAAAACTTTTCCAAACTTAAAAAAATACATCAGTCTATATAATAATTGTTTTGTTTCTTTAATTCTTTTTGTATCATAAGCATTTTTTATTTATATGGTATTTTTTTTGTATTCAGGTAATTATTTGTCATTTAATTATCATGTATTTATTTGCTTAGCTATTACATTTAATTATATTTTTTATGAGCTAAAACAGGATATCCCTCAGCTATTATATCTTGGGATATACTAAGCATTTATGCCAAACAAATTTCTGTCTTATTTCACGTAATACTTGTACGAGTTGTCCACCTATGTCAGTTACGGACACCTCAAAGTGCACGGATTTTTGTTACTATGGTTATTTTTGCGATTTTTCGGCTTATTAAATGGGGGTTTCTCCAGTGGCGTTGCTTGTGGTTATAAGAATAGGTATTACTTTTTTAATGTTTGTATTTTAGCAAAGTTTCAGAAGTAAGCAAACTATATAATAATATGTACCTATTTAATAAGTATGTATCAGTATTCAACTGCTACTACGCTTTGCAGTTTGTTTCGCATAGAGTTGACCAATGTTTCCATTTGTATCCTTCTCTCAGTTCCTTCCAAGCATTTCTTATTCTTTCCCACAATTCATCGGTTGTGTTTGGTGCAAAATCCCTGGTATAAATTTTTATAAGTTAAATAGCCCCAAACATTTTCGATGGGATTCAAGTCCGGACTTCTATCAGGCCATGGTAATAAATTGATATTATTCTCATCAACCATCAATGAACAACCCCTGCTGTATGCACAGGACAGTTTTATCCTGTGAAAATAATGTTATCAATTACGTTAACAAAAACAAAATTAATTAATTAGGTAATATCTCGCCTTTTGAAAAGTAAATTGATTAGGAAAGACCTCTCTTATAGATGGCAGCATCACATTTTGCAAAATGTTGCGATAGTTTTCAGCATTCAGTCGACCATTAATTCTATAGCACGCCCCAGATCCGTGAGCATTGATCTATCCCCATACGTTTACAGAGAATTGTCCACAACTCCTTAAGGGTTGAACATAATATTGCTCCTCAAATCTTGAATTTTGTGGTCTACACACCCTTAATCGTCAATTGGTAAATGATGGAAATATCTTTTCACCTGAAAAAACAGTTGTGTTCCAAAAGTCGTTGATCTCATTCAAATAGTCGGTTGCAGATTCTTTGTTCTCTGGTGTTAAAAAAAACTTTTCTTGCAGAGGTCTCTGCTGCCAACGATTTTTAATTCTGAAAGTGCAGCTCTTGCTCACATGCAAATCTGTTGCGAATCGACTCAGCTACCAGTTATCTTCCAGTTTTGCGATAGCTCGCATTTTCTCTGCTTCTGACAAATCTCTGGGAATTTTCCGAGTTTTCAATTCTATGACAATTGATGACAAACGTAAACGTCAAAACTCGACGTCTATGATTAGAATATCGTATTACAAGCTAAAAATCTGCCGTGCACTTTTTGTTGGCCGCAACGGTACACTACTTAGGTATTTTTAAAATTAAAATAAATTTGTTGATTAGGAGTAGAGTAGTTTGATCCTTTGTTCTCATATTAATATTCACTACATTTATGTAATTATTTACATACAAATTAACTACGTGTTTAAAGTACTTAGCAAATGCGGCCTGCAACACATTTAAAACGGTATCGTCTGATGGATTGATTACATTAAAATACGATAAAATATTATTTTTAGAAGAAACACCTTTAGATAACTGTGCTATCACTTAAGTTACATTTGGGATTATTTATCATTGTATCTAAAATATGACGTCAATAATTACTATTAATAGTATTATTACATACATGCTGCAATGTTGTAATTTTCTTAAAATAGGAATACTTTATGGCAAAAACAACGTCTGTCTATCATGTACAGGGTGTCCCGAATTCGTGGGTGACCATTGGGATCTTGGAAACCGTAAGAAATACTAAAAAGTTTAAATTATGGCAAAGTTGAGCATTTTAAAGCTTATTAAAATGCCGTTTTGAAATTCTGAAAATTCCAAGTATTTCCGAAGATATTCGACAAAAACCGAAATTTTGAAAATTTATTTTTTCTTGCTCCTGACTTTATTTAAAGAGATAATGCGAAACCAATTTAACATGTCCATCGTCACTTTTCCTGCACTACACGTTGGTGCTTTTAGATTTTCTATTCGACGTTTCGTCTTCCAGCTACCATCATCAACTTTATTTTTTTAAATACGAACTTGGATTTTTAATTTTAATTTTTGAAAAAACGCGTAATTCCAAGAATGGGCTTCTATCATGTTTTATAGTTTTTGAATATTTCGAGGCAAAAACTACTTCAAAATGCTCAACTTTGCCATTAAACATTTTCGTATCTCTTACGATTTCCAAGATCCCAATGGTCACCCACGAATTTGGGACACCCTGTACAGTGTATAATAACGTATATACTACATGCGAATTCCTTTCTTAAATATTAGATTAAAAGATCAAGGTATCAAAATAACTGTTTTCATTTAATTAAACTGGTTTCTAAGTTTCAAGCAAACAATTTAAATTATATAAGAAAAAAATCTTTTTACAGTGATCTTATAATTAGCCAAAAAGTTGTTTTTTAATTTTGACGCATTTGTCAAATATTTAAAAAAATTACAAATTCTACAAAAACCGTACACAATAGAGAGAGACAAATTGCCTCTAAAATTTTAGCCAATTTCAAAAATGTAATAATATACCGGGTGTTCTAGTTAAAGCAGGAGTTAATAAAAAAAGAAAAAACAACAAAAGAAACCCATTTTAGAGGTATTCAACTGGGAAATTACCTATCTCTCATTAATGCACATTAAAAATGTAACCTTTGAAAGAAATCGTTAGAGCCGTTTTTGAAAAATCGAAAGAAACTGAAAAATCACAAGAGTCAACACCTACTTCCGGTTATGCGATTTTCTTCAAAAGCTTGCTGTCGCATCTACATAGTACACAAAACTTATATACGAAGTTTCAAAGCCATATCTCTTTTCGTTTTTGAGATATTCTGTTCACAGACAGACACACAGACACACAGACAGACCAATGATAAAAAAGTTTTTTGGGTTCATGGGACTCGACAACGTGAAGATCTGTTGAAAACTCAATTTCGAATTTTTGGGGTGAATCCAATACTTCGTTTATTGTAAAAAAAGTAAAAATTTTACAAGTATATATGAAGACTATTGGTTTTAGGTAGGTACAGTGGGTACGTTTTGTAAAATAAAATCAAATTCAATGTTTTCCCGGAACACCCAAATGTTTTTCAACAGTTACTCAAAGTTGTACCTCCACCATCAGTTGTGCTCACTTTATACACCATATACATTTTCTAATAGTCTAATTTTTAATTGGTGCCTTTTTTGACGCGTAACTGGAGTTTAAGGGCAAGTTGATGCTATATTTTCTTTATCTAAATTTATAATACTTTTGATTGCTTGTAATTTACAGTTTTATTAACATTTTAATTTTTGAAAATATATACTACATTCTACTATTTTTTAGTCAATTTTTACTAACACTTTATTAATTTTTCTCTTTTTATGTAATTCTTTCTCAATATATTGACGTTTTAGAGACATTGTTTCATTGTTCTAGGATTTTTTACGTCGGTGTTTTTTGTATAACAAATGCTGCTATAACTGTATTAATTTTATTGTAGATTTACATTCCTTATGCCAGTATGGAAAATACAGAGTGCTTGTTGCTTCAATAGTTTTAATTGTTGAAATATACCTATGTCAAAAGAAAAGAAACGCAAGGTGAAAATAAATTGTTGTTGGAAGTAATGGAAAATGAAATGGTTTCAGGACTTCCTTGGTGTCGTTTTACACAAAAACTTCACCGATTTGAAAAGTTTACAGCTTTAAAACTTCGAACTCCAGAGATCCTTTGTGACCTGCCCTGGATTTGCTGTGGCTTAAGTGGAGCTTAAAACTTCAACTTAATCAATTTGCATTGTTTCGTCTAGTGTAGCCTTGTTTCGACTATTTTAAGAGTTATATGTGGAAGACCGATTGAAAATCCAGTCAAAGCTATTAGTTTATTTTTCTTGTTAATGAACAAGATTTATAATTCCAAACCTTTTGACCACTAAACTGCTAAATATGTTTCTGGTTTCCTATTTAACAGCTTCTTTTAGATAATTAATTTTGCAGAACATGCCTAGAAATATCTTCAGAATTGAAAATTGTAAATCAAGCCTATGTGTAGAGTTGAAGTAGCTGTAATGTCTGTAACTAAGATATTCGACGTTTCATAACTCAAAACCGGTATAAGGTAGGGGTAACATATGGTATCTTTTTGAAATCAAGAAAAAAAGATTATTCCAAAAATTTATAATATACAGGGTATCCCATTTAAAAAATATATTATCTTTTGTCTCCCCTGCAATCTGCACGCTACTGTACCTTTGATAGCATTTTAACAAAATTGAGTCATAACCACACAACTTTTTTTTTTTTTTTCTATAGGTATTAATAACGATGATAAGGGGTGGTAATTTATAATATATAACTCTGTACCTCTAGAGAACAAAGGATAACCACTTGGACGGTCGGCAAGTTAAACATTGGTCACATTGGATGAGTTAGATAATTCATTGGTGATAACCCGAAAACTGGCAAACCTGTAAAGGCCAATAGGTTTTATAAATATTGAAGAATTATTGATGACATATAGAGGACTGAAAGACAATTATTGCAGCAAAATCTGTCTGAAATAACTAGTTTCAGAAACCATGCATGTGCCGGTTTGCTAAATTCTACAAATGTAAGACTCAAAACTAGTCGAAACAAAAAAGATAGCTGCCCTTTTCCAGAGGGAAAATGGTCATAAAGCGAGGGTACTTTTAAACCGTTCTTATTGAATAAATTAATATAGTCAATGGATAAAGGCGTTCCACAGCAGAATCAGGGAAAGTTACTGGATTTTTTTTACGCTCGAAGAAGGCATCTTTTCCATTAAGTGTGTATTATAAATACTGATAGTTGTTCACTAAAGGTTGTTCACTTTCGTTTTCCTAATTTTATTCAAGTATTGTAACACTATGAGAGTATATTTGAGGGCTCGCCAGCTAGCTGCAGAGGAGACGACGTGCGCTTCTCTAAATGTTGTACCTAATTTCTGAATAACATGAGCACCAAAAATTGTTTCAATTACAACAAATATACTTAGACAGATCAAGAACTTATAAACTCAGAGTAAATCGCAGCATTCAAATACGCAACATCTTAAACATAGAAAGTAGCAGTAACGAACTTAGACACTGAAAGATATAAGTCTATGCATTAGATTTATTAAACAAAGCGTGCACATAATAATCAGTACAGAAATATCGTACACTGTGCACCTCAATTTAAGGTTACCATAGCAGTAATTAGTACGCGACATTACACAAATAAATATAGAACCAATAAAAGGTGCCGTTTCCTATTAGGCACAGTTATAGTTTATTTTATCGAGTTTGTGGTACGAAAATCATTAACCACTGTTTCTAAGCTTGCACTACTTATCCGAGAGATGAAGCACAAAATAAATTTTAATGTTAATTACGCTTTTTATACGTAACAACTCCCCCCCCCCTTACCAGAACGAAAAACTTTATCAACATTTTTAAAAGAAAAAAAAATATCCAAAGAAGGCACCTCTATTGACTAACGTTTTGCAAGACCTTGCAGCTTGCATCATCAGAGTGAAAGTCGCACAGCCACCAAAAAGCATGGCCATCGCGTGGATCCTTGCTAGTATTCACAAGGTGCAAGGCACATTAAACCAAAGAATGCTGGGTGTTTATCCACAAAAACTACGCGATCTACTTCGAAATTGTATGTTTACAAGAATAATCTATAAACTAATTAATAAACCGAAAAAAGCTTTTCTTTTTCACGTACAGAACTGTACAGACCTACACAAAATGGGTAATACGAACACGATACTTGTTACAGCCAAAATTAATTAAGACGCAATACCCCATACTTATCAGAGCTCCTTAAGTTGAATTTCAATCTTATTACCCGAAAACAAGCCACTAAACATTTTGCCAAATGCAGAAGCGTAACCGCTCTCTATCCTGATAATCAAATTAATTAAATTTATGTCGCGATACAATAATCATATTCACCATTTACATAAATGTTGCATACTGCACCATAAATTTTACCATAAAGCTAAAGTAACACTAAAGAAAAATCAAGCCCTCGTTGCCAGGCGCCACTCTTGTTGGCGGCCTGTCTTGTTAACTATATTGTAATAACCCTCCTCGCCTAATAATAATAATAAATAGGGGCTTTAAAATAAATACTGGCAAGTGAAACTACACTTTCTAATTATTAAGTTTCAATTAAAATTTACTTGCCAAACTCAAGGCAAACTAAAAGAGTGTACTAAAAGTTACAACTAAATGGTTTATTGTTCTTTCTTTATTTTATCTATTTGCAATTAACATTGAGCTAACTGCGTAGAACATGAGACAATCTTGGTACAGGGTCGTAGGTTCATAAAATTTAGGAAAAACTTGGTAGGCTCGGAGGCTTCTCAGACGACGCTTCCAAATGATGCCACGTGAATAATGGACTTCGGAATTGCTTGTTGCTTGGGATATCTGCTTGTACTGGTTCCTATGTCCTCTCTATTCGTAACAGACGCTATTCTTGCTGGGCGAAGCTACAATCACTTTTGTTTATACTGCACTGGTACACTTGGAGTTTATTTAAGGTCTCATTAATTGTTTTTCGATCGGTTACGTTCCATTTTCATTGCTTTTTGTAACTGTTATTTTGCTAGCACGGTTTCGTTTACCTATCATCTAATTTGCCTTTTTCTGACTTATACACTTTTACTACATAACGCTCATATTCTTTCTGTATTTAACAAATCATTTTGTATTATTCTATTCATATTATGTCTGACATTAATCAGCTCAATTCCGTCAGTTACAAATTAAATTGCATTAGCTCTTCCGAACATTTATACCCCTTTTATATCCTGTTTTGTGTCATGCTAACTTTTATCCCTCAAATTATTAGGTACTGCTGCTCACATCAAGTGCACTGTAAAGCATTGATTATTTTGCAATAAATAAAATATTTAATTCTGTGCTCATGTTGACCTTATTCATTTAGTTAATTCGGCAATCAGAATTTCTATGGGCAGTGAATCATCCCAATATATGCCATAAATATTGCACCACTACGAGAGTATATTTCAAGGCCCGCTATCTAAATTTAGTGGAGACGCAATGCAGTTCTTTAAGTGATGTAATTACCAAATATAATGAGCGCCAACAAGTTTTTCAATTAGAACAAAAATACACAGATAGGTCACGAACTTATAAACTCAGTTTGAATCGAAGAAAGCTATAACACAATATCTGAAATACAGAAGGCTGCAGTAATGAAATCATACAATGAATGATGTAAACAGTGCATTAGATTAATTAAACAGCGCTGCATATAGTAACCAGTACAGAAATTCTATAATTTTTGATTAGTTGTTACTCGAAGGGTGCACCACAAATAACGCTAATATAGCTATGATTAGCACAATTCAATACGAAATTTAAGATTATACCAGTAAAATGTGCCATTATATACTAAGTACAGTTTCCGTTTTTTTCATATTGCCGACGGTACCAATATCATTACCACAGATCATTAGGTCGTACACTACTTATCTGAGAGCATCATGCTTCTGCAGGAGGTGAATCAAATAGCCCCCAAACGGGATGTGGAGGATGTTGGTAAATGTCACTGCATACAAAGCACTTAGGCAATGAAGTCCAAACTTGAACTAGGACCAGAAGCCGAAGGGCCCTCCGAAGTAGGAGGAATCGCTGAAGCTTTTGCAGCTGTCGGGTGATGCATGGAGGCAGGGCCGTTGTAAGTGGGGGTGCAAGGGGTGTACGGAACCAGGGCGGCAGGGCCGAAAGGACAGCAGCTAGACGTTGGCTAAATATCTGACTTTTTCAAAATTGAAATAGAGTTGCTAGTTAGACGTTGTAGTGTGCAAACAGAGTGAAGCAGAGAGAAAAGAACAACGCAACGAGTAAAGCAGTAAGATGATATAGCACAGAGTCGAGCAAAGCTTTATGTGTTCATAGGTAAGAGATTTCAACTCGATGTGTTATTATTATTATTATTTTATTAGGTAAGGGCTAAAAACCAGGGTCTTATGATTCCCAATGAAACAAATGACTACAATTGGCATCATGGTATAACAAGGCAATACAAGAAAATAATTCGTTACATCTTAAATAAACATTAATTGACATATATTACAGATTGATATGTTTTATCGGATTTTTTCCACTGTCTCGAGTGTTTATCACACAACGTTTCGAGAGTTTCTGATCTACCCCTGTCCTCACGAGAATGAACTCCTGGTTAGCCCTGGGAAGGACTAATTTTTCGTACGTTTTATCACTTACACTCGTGCCTACCCCGGAGTTTGAACCCGTGACCACTGATCGCTGTGATTACTAGTCTGACACTCTTAACACTAGGCCACCAGCACGGTTATATATTTTTGTTAGAAATTTATATATATGTTACTGCTGTATGTGCAGAGAATTACAAAAATGGTCTAGTCGAGACGGTGGAAAATGTCCGATAAAACATATCATAATAGACCACTGTCAAAAATGGCATCATTCAGAGAACATATTACAGATTGCCGTACTTGATTTTGAAAATATTAATTGATGGTGCACACAGTACATCGGCCGGCATGTTCTTCCAAGCGTTGAAAATCCTGTTAGACAAAAAATGTTGTTTTGTCCTGGTCTTGAAATTTTCCTTTTGCAATTTATACCCATGACCACGAAGCCGATCGACGCAACCCGATCAGGACATCAGACCGCATCCGCATATTTAAGATGAGGTCTACCAAATGTTTTGTATCTGTAGGAAGTAAAAGTGTATGTTAGATGTCTTAATAATTACTATACCTTATGTGAAAGTTTTTTGCTAAAATATTGGTACACACAGCAGAGGGGCACCGAAAGAACAAGTAACGGCACGAAGTAAATAGAAAAGCGATAGGAATTAGGCGAATTTCATCACTTACATGGGGAATTCCAAAATCATCTATAAGAAATTTTATTTGCCCCCGAGTTGAACTCTGATGCTGACGTACTTGCTTATCTTTGTATTATAAAGGACACGGTGACAGTAGAGTCGATGGCGGGCGAACTGCTCCTGATCGGTGACAATTGGTCACAGAGGCAGACACACAGGCACAACAAATGTTTATATATGGGAATATTTAAAGCATGTTATTATTTTGTTTAATAAAAAGTACACCAGCTGGATATATTTAATGAAAATGTCAAATGTTTTTTAAACGGGTTTATTTTAAATATTTTCTTATTTTTAAGGAATAAACAATTTATATGGTAAGTAAAGGGATTTATATAAGAATTTTGTTAAATCAATTTAATACAATTATTTGCATTAATTTTTGTTGAATATGAAGGATGTCCCACGCATTTCCAAAAAATGGTATACTTATTTCCGTAGTGTGGTCACTCTTCCCAGAAATTATCTGTATAATAATTTATCTATTGTGGTGTTTTTCATGTTTTTGGTCCCGTAAGGCTGTTCTAATGAACACTTTACTTACCACATTTTCTCTTCTTTAAAAGATACAAGAGCAGAGAAACCTGGCTGAATCCTTCGCTTTGCTCTCCTCTAATAACGATTCTACGTCGCTTATCATCGTGCCATTATGCGTACTTCAACCTGTTGTAAAAAGTTTGATTTCTTTGCTTTACTCTATCTTTTTCTCTCCGCTCTAGTAAAGAGCCTTTACCTGCTCGGCTATTTTCCGCTGTTCAACGTACTTGCCCATCGTTGCATTATGAAGGACAAGGTAACGACAGGACTGATGGCGGACGAACTGCGCCCGATCGGTGTTTATAGAAACGTGACAAACTCAGACAGGCAGGTAGGTCGGCACTTATGCAATTGCAGCACGTGTTTATATATAAGAAAGATACTGTTCGAATTTGTGATAAGACAATCAAGAAACTTTGGCTGTTAAAAAGTAACAAATATTACTTTCAATAATGTAATTGAAATGTTGATATCAAATTATGGGGTTAATAAAGGGTGTTTTTTTAGAGGCGGAGAACTTTAATATTAATAAATAAAAGTGTTTGGTTTATATTAAGAATGATCCCTTATTTAGCTGCACTCAATTCAAACGACTTACCTCCCCTAACCACCTAACCCACAACCCAGGGGGCAGGTATAATAGAGACGCCCCTGCCTGGAGGAAATTCTCAAGCAAGCAGAATCGCTGATGTTTTGCAACTCACAGATGACGCTAAAAATACCGGACGAAATTCAGCTAATTGTATTTCGTTACTAGATAATTCACTCACCCTGTAATACAGGTAATTGCCAGAACGGCTAGCAAACCTGTAATAAATAAACCGCCTCAAGGACGAGGATGTATTT
This sequence comes from Agriotes lineatus, assembly GCA_940337035.1. NCBI lineage: Eukaryota > Metazoa > Arthropoda > Insecta > Coleoptera > Elateridae > Agriotes > Agriotes lineatus. The sequence continues at coordinate 37,527 of CALNHX010006902.1, forward strand.
GTCCCACGTAAGTGCCTAATGCCCATAAACCGCATCAAAGCGCCACAAATAATATTTCAAAATACCTGAAGCTAAGAGATAAAACTTGGAGCAGAATCACAAGAATTCAATTCTGCTGACGTTACGCTACTTTTTGCAAGAGAAAAACAAACGAAACCACAACGAATTGTTTGAAACAACTACTAAGTCTGCCGGTAAAGCAGATTACCATCTAATCGCTAAATCTGCGTTCGTACGACGACCGCGTTCAAATAAAGGAGCTTTTACACGAGCAAAAATTGTGCACCAAATAAATTTAAAGTTAATTATGGTTTTTACACGTAACACCTGTCCACCTAATCTCTTGTACAGCTACGAAATTTGCGCGGTATTTACTTATTTCGTTTATTGCCATTTTTAGGACGCTTGCTTGGTACAACGTTTTCATATTCTCCTCATTTATCCTGGCTTGGGACGGGCAACGGCATAACTGGGCTACTCAACCCAACCAGCCATAGCGCATGCTATATATCTCAGTATTTATACAGGGTGTTTCTTAAGTATGTGTAAAAGATTGGCTGGCATGTTCCTTGGCTTATTCTAAGATAGAAAGTTCTTATCAATAAGGGCAAGTTCTTCGTTTTCGAAATATAGGGGGTTTAAGTGGATAGGAAAAAATTGTTAACATTTTTAATTTTTGAAAACACGTTGGAATATTAATTACAAATTTTATGTGTATACATGTGGCGCCAAGGTGCCGGTAAACCAATTTTTAATTTACCAGTGATTCCCATTTGCATGATTGAATAAAGAAAAGGAAACGCAGCGTGGGCGCCATTGGTTTTTCAGTTTTGATAAGTTTTTTGAATTCCTTGATAAAACTCCACAAAAATGCCTCTTGGTCTTTTTAAAGTGCGCAGCTTATTTGTAAAAATTTGAAAAATAAAACCAGTTGCTGCTTATGATTAAACTGTTTGCTTGTAATAGGAAATTAAATAGTAAACAACCTTTATTTGAAAATTTACTAATATATATAAGATAGTGCATATTTGTTAACACCATGTATATAGATCAGCACTACAATACTTAACAGTTTAATTTATTTGCCAAATATTTCCACTTTTTCGTATACTTCGTTTGGCTTTGTCAATTCTGGTTCCCTATTCGAATAATGTTCTGTTTGACTGCCTCACCTACCTCTTCTGTGGCTTTTTTCTCCTTTTTTCCTTCTTTTGGATGGCTTTTGTTTGGCATTCGGTAAACATAGCCCAACCGTTTCGCTTTCTGAGATATAATCACTTGTGTGATGTTTGCTTGCTGGTAATTGTCATCTTTACTTTCGTTTTCGTTTTTTTTTTCTATGCAATGAAATTGTTCTAGTTTTTCAAATATGTACTCTCTATTAAAACTCTCATCTAGTGTTATACGTATAATCGTTCAACCTTTAAATTTGTAGTTAATTCATCATTCAATGCTATTAGTTAGAAGGTTTAATATATATTTGTAAATTACAATAAAATTTAAAGCTATTGTAGTTGCTACAAATGTCTTTCTTTTTATTTTTATCGCGTCGTATTATACAGGGTGCCCCAAAACGTACCGGTAATGTTTTAAAGATTCAGAGTCGAAAAGTCCATATAAACATATGTCCTAAATGTTACCGTTAACGAGTTATTGTTTATTTCATGATTGGCTAAAATTTTAGTCCAACGGATACTGATCTAGTTGCCATAATTGCGTCTTTTTTTTGGTAACATTTGAACATCGTTTTTAACAAATTATTATTTGTAACTGTCAACTGTCAGCTTATTACTGTTATACTGATGTTATTTGCTTCCTTTTTGTATCCTTATTCCCATCGTAATTCACAAAGGATTCACAATGCCAATGTTATTTTTAAATGAAGAACATGCAGATGTTCATTATGTTTACGGGCTGTGTGATGGAAATGCTTTAGCAGCACAACAAGAACATAGTAGAAGATACCGCAATAGAAGATTACCTACGCTTGCAGTTTTCGTTAATTCATATCGTCAGCTGAGGGAACATGGCACTTTCAATGCAAGACATGCAGTAGGCCAAGGGCTTGTCCTTAGACCCATAAACGATGATGAACAAGTTCTTGATTTGTTACAAGAAGATTGGTTTGTAAGTGTGCGAAGAATTGCATTACCTACTGAAATATGTAGAAACCAGGTTTGGAGAATAATAACAAGTGCTCGCTTACATCCATATCATCATCAAAGAGTTCAAGCTCTAGGTAATGATTCTGAGCTCGTTTAATATTTTGTAATTGGTTACAAAATAATCAAAACCTACTACCGCATATTTTATGGACCGATGGAGCTTCTATCACACGAGATGGTATCACTAATTATCACTATTTTCATGAATGGTCTGCAGAAAATCCTCATTTAAGAAGACACTCAAATATTCAACATAGATTTAGTGTTAAAGTGATAGCTGGTATTCTTAATGATCGTCTGGTTGGACTATTTGAACTGCCACACCGTTTGAATGGTGCGAACATTTTCTAGGAAACTCTTTACCGTTATTACTGAAAGATGTGCCGTTAAATATTAGACGTGCAATGTGGTAGCAACACGATGGGGCACCAGCACATCAATCTCTTCTTGTGCGAGCTTGGCTTAATGTAAATTTTCCGGGAAGTTGTATTAGAGTAGGAGAACCCGTAGTGTGGCCACCGCGTTCGCCGGACCTGACTCATTAGGCAGGACTCTGACAGGCTAGCAAGCGTTCGCAATCGAACGGTTACGATCGCCCGCAATCGCTTGAAATGTAAGCGAACATCTGACAGCGTGGTTCGGCATCCAGCGTCCATGAGGGTCATTGTTCTCGCATAAATACACATAACCTCAAAATTTTGTAGTGTTTTAGTTTTTATAGTACTCAAAGTCACAGTCTTGAAATTTTAGAAAACAAAAACAAACTTTGGGGTTATGTAGCCACGTGCTTATACAGTTTAGTGTGCATTGAGTATCGTTCTGTGTAACTTGCACTGAACTACGCAAGCGCCAACCATCGTCCGCTATCGTCCAACAACAAAGTTTTCCAGTCGAATTGAATTTCGTGCTGGACGGTGGAGATAATTTTTAACATTTCTTGTAAATAAAATAATGCAAGTGTATTAAACATAAGTATTTAATAAAATACGTTGGACTAAAATTTTAGCCATACTTATAAATTATAAAATAAACAATAACTCCTTAACGGTAACATTTATGGACTTTTAGACTCTAGTCTAGACTAAGTTCTGGAATTCATCTTTATAATATAAATAAATAATAAATAAATCTTTATTGTGTAAAGAAAAAACACAAATTACACAAAAGGTATGAACTCGGCTACGCCGTTCTTCCGTTCTACTGAATAATACAATATATTAGGTTGCGCATACGTTCACTTAAAAGTAGTGGGGAATTAAGATTAATAATAAAAAAAATGTAGCATCTCTATTTTTGATCATGTTTTGTGATTAGTTTAGCATACTTCGCAAATTCGTAAAAATTTAGACGGAGCTGATTCGCTACCATATTTAACAATAAAGGTGCATTATATGAGAAGGAGCCCTCATATTTACTAGTAACATGTTGTGGGATAGTAAAATCATTAATATTTCTAATGTTGACATCATGGATGTCTGATCGTCGTAACAACAAGTTATATAAATATGCGGGCGTCTTATAAATTAAAAGTTTATATAGGAAAATTAGAAATAAATATTTTTTTCTATAGCACATGTTAAAGTGTGCTTTTATCAACTCAAAACAAAAGGTCAAGTTTTACTTTAACAGCAAGGGTAGATAAAGTAGCACTTTAACATCAAGGATAGATAAAGTAATTTAATTTTCTAACTTTTGTTTAAATTAAATATGATAGGTTCGTATTATCGTAGCAATCCAATCTAGCTACTGACATTTTGAAATGTGATTGACTGTCATTATTTTCTTTTGAAATTGTTAACGTTCTTGCTATAGAAAAAAATATTGTATTATACACGACGATAAAGTTATTTCTATCCACTCTTGAATCATTAACGTCTCGACTTCGTCTCGACGTTAAACGATTCACTCGTGGATAAAATTTAACTTTATCGTCTTGTATAATAAATTACTATTACCCTATCAATTATTTTATCTATTTTTGTTAGTTATAATTAAGCAGAAAATTATAATATACTATGCTACAATGGTCGATGTGCGGATAAATTAGTGTTTTAACAAGTTTTAATTTTATATCTTCTTTAAGTTGATATTTTAGATGATACAACGATTTTAACTTAAAAAACGTAGTGGTATATACATTGCTAACATGTTCATTAAAACATAACTTATTATCTATATACAGGCCAAGATTTTTTGCCGAGGAAACCCATTCAATCGGGCTCCCATCGACTAACAGCACTTGAGTACAAATAACTTGTTTTTGTTGCTCGGGGCCGATGCACATGGCTACAATTTTATTAGGATTAACTTTTAGTCCATTGCAACTACACCAGCGGTATACATTTTCTAAATCGATATTTATTAAATTAACTGTATCTGTGGCATTGCTATTATTGCAAATTTTATGTAGCTGCATATCATCTGCATATAAGTGTAGTTGACAAGTTTTTACAGCAGTAGGCAAGTCAAAGCAAAAAATGAAAAATAAGATAGGCCTAAGAATGCTGCCCTGTGGAACGCCACTTTTAGTTTCTCCTAACTGAGAGCATACTTCGTTACTTATGTTAACTCTTTGCATTCGCTGGTGCTAATAGTCTTTAATTCATGCCCTGGCACCTTTATCAAAACCAATATACCATTTAGCAATTAACAACTCGAAATCGACTAAATCGAAAGCTTTACTTTGATCCAATAGCACTAAAATTGTAGAAGATGCCTTTTCAAAAGCGGTGGCAAAATCATCAACCACTTTTAATAGTGCTGAAGAAGTGCTATGTTTTTGACGAAAGCCCGATTGCATTTTAGGCAAGATTTGAAAGTTTTCTAGGTATTGGACTACTTGTTTTGCTATAATTTTTTCAAATATTTTTGTAAACGCTGATAATATCGATATTGGCCTTAATTCGTTCAAGGAGACCGGATTTCTTACTTTTGGTACGGGGATCACTTCGGCGATTTTCCAGGTATTTGGAAACACACCGGTGTTAACAGATTGATTAAATATATCTCTTAGTGCATTAATGCAATGAGGTAATACAAAAGTACTCATTTTTAGATTGATGCAATCTATACCGTATGCCTGAGATTTAATGCTTTTTAAGCTTTCGTAAATATCTTCGTCAATAATGGTCTCGATTGAAAATGTTTTATCATCATTTAATTTGTTTTGATTAAATGAGTTAACAAATTTGGATCGATCGAACCTCCAGCCACGTTTAAGAAATAATTATTTATTTCATCGGGTTGTCTCAGATGACCTGGCAAGCCATCCGCTTTAGTTTTAGCACAGATTCCCCAGTCCTTGAGTTACTCTACAGTACTTTAGAGTTTTTTTGTGTTGTGTAACAGTGTATTGCATATACGCTTTTTTTTTCTCTTTTTACTGCTTCTTTTACATAGTTCCTTAAATCTACATAATACTGTCTATCAGCAACAGATTTAGTGAGTTGATATTTTTTATAATATTGCCGTTACTATTACGAGAGGGCAAAATAACGTTGCTAAGCACATTTATTCTTTTATGTTGTCAATAGTGATTTTAAGTTGTTTCACAAGCATGTAATAGTAATTAACGTATTAAGAGAGGTAACCCAGTCTTAACATTCGAGCATATTTTTACCACTCGAGCGAGCGCAGCGAAGCGAGGGTGGTAATTTATGTGAGAAATGTTAAAACGGTTACCCCTCGAAATGCGTTCATTAGTTTATTATTCATTGAGGCAATAATTTTGAATCAATAATAATTACTAAAAACTGCTAAATCGAAATCGGACTACCATGAATATGTGTGATGTTGCTATAGTGCATGCATGTTAAATGAGTGGATGCATGTTAAATGTAGTTTAACATTTCAATGAACAATAAATAGTGTTTTCGTACTTTCACTAAAAGGTGTTGATGTCATAATTATTTTGTCTAAATAAAGAAAATTCGAAAAACTATAAAACCCTCTTTTTTCATCAAAAAGGGTGAACGTGAGGGATGCAACGTAAGACTTGAAGCGAACGCGTTTTCTTCCGCAATATTTAATTTAAGCATGGCCGCGTTTCCGGTTGTCAAACCGATGTTGACTCCATCTCATTCTCAGTAATAATAAGATTTATCCTTGGCGCTCAATATTCTCAATCGGAGTCCGGGTGCGCTGTTTGAAAAGGCGTATAACAACGATGTGAGCGAATTTCCTTGATATAGGACGTAAATAAAAGCTCGAAAGCTCTTAGAATGTATGTTGATATGAACGCTGGAGTTATGAGAATCGAGTCTTGTTTATATTCGAAATACGTATTTATGTAGCTGGTTATATTGAGTTGCGAGGATTTTTTCACAAAATGCTTTAACTTCTGAAAATCCTAATATGTAGAACTTCGAACATTTTATTATATTCCGCTTCCAATTTGCTTCGAGTGTTTTCAGTATATGATTTTCCTGTTGAAATAGAGAACGAATATTGCGCTTTTTCCAAGGTGCCTTATTGGGTAACTTATATTTTAATTTGCTTTATTATCAACAATTACTTAAGTCGTAAGTTACAAAATGTATTGTATTGTTTTCCACTACAAATCATTTCACACGCTATAGAAATATAAGTGGTTTATTAAATTTGAAACTGAGTATTTTGTTATGAATTAAATAGCTATTAAGGCAACTAGTGTTTTACAGAGGATTTAAAAATCGAGGTCGATCATGTTAAAATTCGAGCGAAGCGAGAATTTTATGATCGACTGAGATTTTTAAACTGTAAAACACGAGTTGGCTTCAATATTTTTTCTACAGCCGAGGAGTTTGTTAGCTTAAATGCCCTAGGGGCTTCGCTCCTCTCCAAAGCGGCCCTCGGGACTCCGCTCCTCTCCAAGGGGGCCCTTGGGGCTCGGCCCCTTTCCAAGGGGGCCTTCAGGGCTCGGCCCCTCTCCAAGGGGGCTCTTGCAGCTCCACCCCTCTCCAAGGGTGCCCTCAGGGCTCCGCCCCTCTCGAAGGGGGCCATCGGGCTCCGCCCCTCTCCAAGGGGGCCATCGGGGCTCGGCCCCTCTCCAAGGGGGCCCTCAGGGCTCGGCCCCTCACCAAGGGGGTCTTGGAGCTCCACCCCTCTCCAAGGGGGCCCTCGGGGCTCCGCCCCTCTCAAAGGGGCCATCGGGCTCCGCCCCTCTCCAATCGGGCACTTGGGGCTCCGCATACAAATCGGTCCGATATAATAACTGTACTTTTAATCTTCACAAATAAGGTTTTATAAACTCTTAAAGTACTCCGTGCTTTAAATGGAATGGCGTGTTTTATAGACAACATAAAGCACGCCGCATATGACCCTTGGAAACAGTTTAAAATCACGGCTGTAGAAAAAATATATAAGCAAACTTACATTATTTAATAGTATATTATTATACTAGTGTATAAATGACGCCTTTAAAGCACGTGCGACCAGTTTAAAAGCGGAGTGCTTTTAACGTCGCTAGTCCTTTAATGGCATTTATACACGTGTATCATACGCTCTTTTTTCTACGATCGTAACAGAAATATAAAAATTAGTTCGGTGACACTTTTTCCGTCACATTGTGTTAGATATTCTAGGTTATGTTGATATTCAAACTTACGGCAAAGCGTGTTTTAATAAATTATTAAAACACGCATCCAATGACAACGTGTTAAAAAGACGTAATTCGAGCGCTAATATTAAGAGTGCTACAAAAGTCACTTTTGACACTAGAAACTGTGCAAAACGTTGTCATCTTGACACGCTCGTAGAAAAACATTTTTTTTCAATGTCCTAGGTATCATAAAATTATTTCTTTTAGCCAATGTTGGCTGTCGTTTGAAAAAAACATTGTCTAACCTTAAATAGATAACAAAAGTAGTCGATATTTTAATATCAATCTAGATTTAAGGAATAAACATATTTCAGAAAATCCAAAATTAAAACGTGTGAAGCGCTGTTTAAAAATATATTGGCATCTACTCTAATGTTATCGTTGTTACTATGTATTGCAATTCAGTTAGATATTTAGCGACGGGAAGTTATACTATCGATTTGTATTGACCTACATTCCTAATAATATTGTATACCTACCAATTTATAATGTACAGTTACAACCAAAGAAAGTGGGACATTTTTAAGCAAAACTGTATCGTTAACAAATTTATGACATTTCTAGAATTACTACTACTTGTTTTTTTCAGTACATTTTTAAGACCACCCATAACAATTAAATTAAGAGTTGTTACACTGTTTTGACCGTACTGTACTAGTAACGTAAACTGTTCCACATAGGTGCTATATAAGTCAGCCTATTAAGAATAATTTGATTATATGGAATTAATAATAGTAATAACCCCGTAGTTGTTAATAAATGACATAATGTTTTGAGATGAATAAACAGGATGCGTAAGGAAATTCAATATTATGCTCTACATAATTTACTCGCATGTGTCATTTCGCCACGTCCCCTTTTTTTAAATTACATTTTGTATAAGCTAATAAATGCTTTCTCTTAGAGCGACTTACTAGATTTTAATGTTATTTATTGTTAAAACAAGCGCCTGCTTTATTTATAAAAAATGGGATATGAAAGTAATCGTGTTTTATAATCGTTTTATTAATAATCAGAAAAATATGTTTTTTATTCTTAGTTTGGTAAATAAGGTTGGTATGAATTTAAATTTTTAGAGATACTTTTAAATACTTACAAGTTCTACATAACTAAATGGAATACGTGTTTAGTAAGATTGTCAGTGAGGATTCTTATTTTTATTTTGATTTTGTTTACTCAAGTACTTGCCTTTCATATACAGAAGAACGTAGATTATCTGGATCAATTGGGAAATGGTATAGGTATTCGTAAAATTGATTATCATTATAATCGATCGCAACTGATAAATACAGGTACATACCACATTATTTCCGAAATAAATTATGAAACTTTATTAAAAACACAACAAATCAACATTTATTTCAATGTAACTTGTATTGTATTCAAGCATTTCTTACTACATAGTAATCGCAAAGAGGGTCCAGATAAACGATGATTCGGATGACCGATATCCGTATAATTGAAGCTCTACTGTACGCTAATTTTTCGTGTTGCTGTGGTAGTTATAAATGTCGAGATATAAATTTTAATTTACAGTTGCATATCTTAACAAAAACAGGTTTTTCCCACCGCTGAACGACATATTCCTTTCTATATGTCTGAAAAGTATGGAATATGCGATATCTCAGTAAATATTCATTTTATCCAAAAATATCTCAAGTGAAAGTTTTTTGGCATTTAGTTTTACACCAGAAAGATACTAGTAGGCATTTTTTCTATCAAAGCATTTTATTTGGAAAAGTTCATAAACTGAAATTAGTTCACTCTCATCTTCAAATAAGATCATTGGTGCAATTTGGTAATACGCAATTATTAAATCTGATATTAAATATGTTATTTTTAGCTCCACAACTGCTCAAAGCACCTTCCTTAAGTAGAATTCGTACTAAAAAATGGGTGTACTACGAGGGTAGCACCATGGAAATCAAACTTGCCAAAACAAATGTTTGTTGTTTTCTAGTTTGGCAGTTCAAATTTTAGTTTTGATAATTTATTATACAAGTTAATTTTGGAATAAGTGTTGTGTAGCAAAAATGAATTCAGCGAGAGAACATTTTAGCGCCATGGTTTATTATGACTTTAAAAGTTCCGTATTTCTGAAAGAAAGCTTTGCACGACTACGTGCTGCATTTGGCGACCAAGCGCCACTATGCGACGATTTTCGCGAAGGAAGACCAATTTTAGCAGTTACTTCGGTAACATAGACGCCGGGCGAAGAATGACTCAAGTCAATCGAATCACATATTGAATTATTGTAGCTTGGGCAATGGCATGACTGCAATAAACAAGATTTTTTATAATCGTTTTGGCGTAAGAAAAGTCTGTTGTCAGTGGATATCACACAGTTTAACAGAAGCACAAAAACAACAGCATGAGGAATGGTGTAACAAAACTTTTAAGAAATATGATGAATGTAGATCTAAAGCAGTTCACAACATCATAACTGGTAACGAAAGCTGGATATATGCATTTGAACTCAAATCTAAGTGGCAATCTGCACGATGGGTGTTTCCTTACTGCCAACCTTAATTAATAATTGCAAATATCTTAACAGTACTTCAAAAATTAACTATCCTTAATTGGAACGCCGATGGTGTAAAAAGACAACGTTCAGAACTTATTGCTTTCTTGGCCAGGCATGACATGGATATTGCTTGCATCAGGGAAACACATCTAATAACAACCGAAACTTTTAAAATACCTGGTTACACTGTTTATAGAATATAATAATAATATTTTCAACGATCAGCACTCTACTTTGCTCATAGGTGACATCAACTGCAAAAACACCTTCTGGGGATATAACAAAAGTAATCCAAATGGAACAAGATTGCATAACATAATTTCACAGCACGCAATTCAACTTTCGCCACCTTCAGAAAATACATATGTGCCTTACAGACGAGACTGCCATCCTAATGTAGGATGGGTCTTGTATCAACAAGTGCTGTTGAAATTAAATTCAGTCACATTCCCTTGTTAAAAGCACAATCACAGAGCCTAATTAATGGAGGAGTTGATTAGGAAAACTTCCAGGATGAATTAGATGAGAAAATAACATGTCCTGCATCAATTTATACGAAAGTAGGGGTCGATATTGTGATAAATAACCCCAATGAAGCTATCGCAGGTTCCGTAAAAGCAGCTACAGTTAAAAAGCAAATCAGGTGTCATAACAACTACTCCGAGCCGCCAATGTTTATATTAAACCCCATAAAGGAAAAACACCGGATTCAGAGAATACGGCATAGGACTCGATTACAGATATACAAACAGCAATTAAATAGAATTACATATCAACTGAGAAATGAATTAGATAATTATTATATCAATGCGTATAAAAAACTTAGAGCCAAAAGACCTAACAATGTGGAGGACAACAAAAAAGATACTGAATCACCCCTCAATAATATCATCACTAAAAGTTAATGATGAGTGCTTCTCAAGTGATAAAGATAAATGTAATATATTCGCGGATCATCTCTCACAAGTCTTCACAACAAACAAAAACAAAGAGAGCCAACATTCGCTGGAGGTAGAGAACTACGTAGAAGAACATTTTCCGGGCTAATCCGGAATAATCAAGCCTACATCACCTCGAGAAATTAAGAAACTAATAATGCAATTGTCTACAAGAAAATCACCAGGACATGATTCCATTCCGAACATCGTATTAAAATAACTAACGACTAAAGCTTTTGCTTTTTTAGCGACTACACTAAATACCTGTCTCAGACTAGAATATTTTACCGAAACGTGGAAAACTGCGCATGTCCTGATGTTTAGTAACACGGAAAAGAATCCACATGAACCTTCCAGTTATATTCCAATTAGCTTATTGTGCACTATTTCAAAAATATTTGAGAAGCTCATAAGTAATCGATTAAATGATTTCTTAATCGAAAGCAACATTATTCTCAAGTTCCAGTTCGGTTTCAGAACCAAACATTCCACCACATATCAACTTCTATAATTAACTGAAATTATAGAAAGAGGTTTGAGAGTAAGCAACACACACTAATCTTCTTTCTGGACTTGACACAAGCATTAGATAAGAGCTGGACTAGAGGACTCATATATAAGACACTGTAACTTTCCAGAATAAGATAAATTAATGCTGGTGTGCCACAAGGGTCCACATTAGGCCCCATTTTATTTAATATCAATGTAAGTGATATCACTGAATCACCGCATACGCTGTTGGTAATGTATGCCGATGATACTGTAGTTATTGTCCAAGATAGCGATATCGCCGAGGGAGCTATGCAACTCCAAGAAGCTGTCAATTATATCACTAACTGGTGCAACAAATGGTATATACAACTGAACCGTCAGAAATGTAAGGCCAAGATCTTTACATTATGTCGTCCTACCAATCCACCTAGATTAAAAAATAATAATGTTGATACAAATACCTAGGTCTCCACCCTGATATAAGACTTACATGAGCAATGCTTATTAATAAAAAAATAAATGAATGTTGTACGAGACTAGTACAGCTGTACTCAATCATCAATCTTAAATCTTCGTTAAAAATCGAATGTGTACTTCTTATCTATAAATCCTTATTAAGACCTGTAAGCATGTATGGATGTACAGTTTGGGGAGTAGCTTCCAAAACACATATAAACAAAATTCAAGTGCTTCAAAACAAAATTCTCAGAATAGCCACAAATTCTTCGTCGTTCGTCAGAAACAAACATCTCAATGACAAAGTTGGTGTTCCAAACGTTAGATACTTTGATCAAAAATGTAATCAAAATTTCTTTAATAACATACCATACAGACAACTGACGCGGACTAAACATCAGTTACGTGCGTGAGGAGATCATAGCAGCTGTCCTCTTAAAGTGATAAACAATGCAAACTTCAGTGTTAACTCAACCGTGAATAACTTTAACTTGTTGAACCGGCTTATAAATAATTTAAAAGAAAGTTGAGATTAAAAAGAATTTCAATAGCCTCAAATATGTTTTTAAATAAGACCTTAGAAAACGGTGATGACAGAAATCGAATGAAATTTTGTTTATGGTTGTAGAGAGAACTTTTAAATGATCTTAATTTTTTTATCGAAGATTATATTTACGCACGAGGCAACTTTCACTATCAATGGGATTATTTCTGCCTAAAATTGAAGATATTGATTCACAGAAAACCGCCGTTGGGCAATAAATTGCAAAAGATAATATTGTGATAAAATAAATGTATGGTGTGGAATTTTGGGGGATCGTTTGATTGGGCCCTTTTTCTTTCAAGATAATGTAGGTGTTAGATTTAGATATTTTGAAAAAGTACTCTATGGTATGTTATTTCTGATTTACCATTGCTAATACGTTTAGATATGGCATTTCAATTGGATGGTGCTCCGTTTCACAGCTCAGCAATTGCACGAACATAGCTCGTAACAGCTTTTTAATAGAATTGCCTCCTAGATCAGAAGATTGGACACCTTTAGATTTTTGTTTTTGGAAAGTATAGAAAAATAAAGTATATAAAACAATAGCTAGAACTACAGAAGAATCATGCAACATAATTTAGCAAACGCGTTTAGAATACTTCATAAGAGTTAAGGAAAGTCGCATGAATGTGCAGTTGAATTGGAATAACTGCTGCTGACGATCTGGTTGAAAGAGATATGATATTGTTACGTTTTACGTTCTGGGGCTATTAAAAATTATACGTCGCTTCTGTTTTAAGCATTTATTTACAACGATTGATCTTAATCTATTTACACAACACAAGAACTATTAAGGCGGAACACACATTATTTATAAACTAACAGGACTATTTCTAACAACATATATACTTTATTTATTTACACGTGATTTCAACATTAATGATTTATATGGCTATTTTATTTGTTATACAAGCGTTATTTATCTCGCTAGATTTATGTACACACGGGTTTATTTATATGGCAGCTTCTTCCAAGCTGGAGTCGGCACTCGGACTTTCACTTCGACTTCGACTGCCCCTTACTTCCTTTTCGCGTATTTATATATGCGCCGGGTGAGTCATCCCGGAAACGTCGATCCTTCCAGCAACACTGACGTGTTCGCGTGCATGAGTCACCAAGGTCGTTTCTCGAAGGGTGTGACTCACCCGTCTGCACGTGAACCGGCTCAAGGTCGTGACACTGCTCCCGCCCCAGGCCGCTCTCGAATGATCGAGACGCTTAGTCATATGTCCGCAATGGCCTGATCCCAAGGTCGTTACACTGTCCCCGCCTTAGGTCGTTCTGCCCCAGAACGAGTTGCGTCGGTTGCCTGTCATCTCGCTCTTGTGGGGGTTCGATGGCGTATGTGCAGGCGGTGCCCTTCTTGCACACGGACTGGCTGAAGAAGCAGCAGTCCACCGTGGGCTCAATGCTTCACACCGGCTGTAACAGCAGACCTCGATCTGGACGCCGGTTGTCTCTTCTACTGCCGATCGGTAGGCCATCAGGAACAGGTGAATGCACTGGTCCCAGTCACGCTGATGCTTGGAAACCACCTTGGACATATGATTCCCCATGGTTCGGTCCATCCTTTCAACCATGACGTCCGATTGAGGATGGAGGGCAGTGGTCCGGGTCTTGTGTATCCCCAGTAGCTTGCAGACTTTCTGGAACAGTCCGGACTCGAAATTGCCCTGGTCGGAATGTAACTCTAGGGAGACTCCAAAACGGCTAAAGCACGAAGCACTCCTTCACCAGAACATCAGCTACAGTTCCGGCCCCTTGATTCGGAAAGGTGTACGCTTCGGGCCACTTGGTGAAGTAGCCCATGCACACCAGGATGTAGTTATTTCCCGATTCGGTTTCGGGGCATGGTCCGGCGATGTCAGTGGCTATCCCCTCGAACGGACCACCGACGTTGTACTGCCACATCGGAGCTTTACGTCGTCCAACCGGTCCGTTTCCTGTAACGCAGGCTTCGCACCTCCGGCACCACTCTCGGACATCATCTTTTGCAGCTCGCCCAGTAGAACCTTTCTCGGACCTTCTGCAACATCTTCTTTAATCCAAAGTGTCCACCAGAGGAGCCATCACGCAGGTGGCGCAAAACCTCGGCCACTCTACTTCTTGGATCCATCGATTGTGATCTCGTTGCCCTACCGTCCTCATCTTCCAAGATTCTGGCCAGGACATTGTTGTCTAGCTGCAAGAAATCCCACTGCGCCCAATAGGTCTTCACCGTTGGGTTGGTGGCGGAATCTTCCTGCCAGGTAGGTCGACGGCCATCCCGCTTCCAGGCTATAACAGTGCCTAAGTCGGGGTCGTTCTCCTGGTTGTTCTGCAACTCGTCTAGCTCCCACGAGTTGTCGACTACAGTGGTACGGTTGATGGGTACCGCACGACTCTCCAGCTTCGAACAGTGGCCCCAGTCCGCAGGGAAGGGACTCCTGGATAACGCATCGGCGTTGCGGTGGGCTGTGCCAGGCCGATAATTTATGTCAAAGTCGTACTCTTGTAGGCGCTCGATCCACCTAGCCACCTGTCCTTCGGGGTTCTTGAACTGCAGTAGCCATCTTAGAGCAGCATGGTCGGTTCTCAGCAAGACTCTTCTGCCAAACTTGAATGATTTATGTTATACTATGTTGGTACGGCCGTTGGGATGATCTCCGCACTCGAAGATGTATTGGTACCGGGCTACCAGATCTTCGATCTTCCTCTGTTCTTGTTACAGCATGCTCCTTACCAGGATTGTGTTTCTCCTGACGATTGCCGGTTCTCTGTTGACGTTCATCATCCTTACTGGGACCTTAAGCCCAGTCTTTACCAACCTCTTCCTAACTAGGATATCATGAGTGACCTCCTTCTACGTTGCCCCGGAGATCGCCATCCAGGTATGCAACTCGTCCGCAACGTCAGCCATCAGAGCCCGATGCTTCAGGGTTTGATTCACAATCTTCAATGTCAAATTAATTTCCCCCATGTGTGGTCACTGCGCCTACCGTGGCAGTGCGAAGGCGTGTCTTGTTGTGCAGCAGCTGACCCTCGACCCGTACTACGTCAGACCTGGCGATGGACTTCGTCGCTCCAGTATCCAACAGCAGATACCGAACTCTTCCATTCTCTTCTTCAGGTTCCCCACGTAGTCCTCGCCGGCCGTTTCTTCGCCAGGCTTTCAGCGCTTCCTTAACTACTTCTTTAAGATCCTCTTGCGCGGCTTTCAGCTCTTTCTTAAGTACTTCCTGCGCCTTTTCTGCCTGCTTTTGGCCCGCTTTCAATTCTTCCTTAAGATCATCTTGTGCTTTTTCTGCCTTCTCTTGCACCTTTTCTGCCTTCTCTTGGGCCTTTCCTGCCTTCTCTTGGCCAACTTGCATCAGCTGGAAAAGTTGGCTTAATTGAGCCTCCATTTTGCCGCTGTGGGATCTTGTCACAGGCATCCACAATACACACTTGAATTTATTATCTGACTATCGTTTATCGGTAGTCGTTATTCAATTAGTTTATTTAATGTGTCCAATAATTTTTTTATAACCCCTGGTACAAACTCGACACCTGACGCCACTGTTACGTTTTACGTCCTGGGGCTATTAAAAATTATATGCCGCATTTGTTTTAAGCATTTATTTACAACGATTTATCTTAATCGATTTACACAACACAAGAACTATTAAGGCGGAACACACATTATTTATAAACTAACAGGACTATTTCTAACAACAGATATACTTTATTTATTTACACGCGATTTCAACATTAATGATTTATATGGCTATATTTATTTGTTATATACGCGTTATTTATCTCGCTCGATTTATGTACACACGGGTTTATTTATATGGCAGCTTCTTCCAAGCTGGAGTCGGCACTCGGACTTCCACTTCGACTTTGACTGCCCCCGCCGGGTGAGTCATCCCGGAAACGTCGAGACACCCTCGATTCTTCCAGCAACGCTGACGTGTTTGCGTGCATGAGTCACCAAGGTCGTTTCTCGAAGGGTGTGACTCACCCGTCCGCACGTGAACCGGCTCAAGGTCGTGACACTGCCCCCGACCCAGGCCGCTCTCGAATGATCGAGACGCTTAGTCATATGTCCGCAATGGCCTGATCCCAAGGTCGTTACAATATAATACTTAGGTATTAGTATATGCTTAATATCTTTTTTCTTTATATAAATTTTGTCTTAAAATAAGTTCATACCAATTTATCTATGAAACGTTTTTGGTCGATTTTTACCAAATTTTGGTTCTAGGGTTTTTAGATAGCTCTTAGCAAATTTTTCAACAATAAAATTATAGGACTTGACATGTTTCTTGGTAAAATTTATGTTTACGAAACCGTTTTTGACTAGCAAAATTGACGAGAACAAGCTGTTATTAATCAAAACCCAGATCTCGTTAAGGCGAAAGTTTTTAATGTAGTTTGTTCGAATCAATTTTACTTTTTTTTAGTTCCATCGTTTAAAGACAAAGGAGGTATTGTAGCCGTGAAAAAATCACCTTCGAGATTTCTTGAGATCTTCACGTTTCAGACTTCTTGTCCGTCTGTTGGTGGTATAGCTTAAAAACTGTTTGTTGGGGGAAGACGATATTTTGCATCTACTTGGCTCGAAACCGAAAACACTTCCGATCAAATATATACAGGATGAGAACCTTAAAAAATATTTTTTAAACGTTTGCTGTTGCAATAACTATAATATGCATATTTTGTACACTAAAATGGTATTTCATCAAATAATTGGAGTTTTGTATGACGTTAAAACATATCTCAGGTTTACAAAGGGTGTTCCAGAAATGGTAATAAAATGCCAGGTGATTAATTCTTAGTGAAAAATTCTTAGATATTTTTTTATATTTAATGTTTAGTTTTCGTTAAGATAATTCAGTGCCATACAATTTACTGGAGGTTGGTCGCTTCTCAGCCCCAGTTGAAAGCTAAGTTTTTCTCGTTTATTTTCAGTTTTAATGGTTTATTCATTGATAACGAGGGCAGACTGTTTCTCGAAACGTTCAAGTTTTAATATATTTAACTTTGCAGTTGGGAAATACTCATTAGACAACGAATTTAGTTTTCGCCTACAAGGGGTTCTATCTTACCGTCCTCGCTCAGAAATTGGGACATCAGTATATCAAATATTTTCAACGTTAAAGAAACAATTAATAGTAATTTACGATACAAGTGCGTAAAGCTGGTCTTTAGTCATGAGTAGGGCAGAGTTAAAACCCGAGTGAGCGAACGTTTTAAGCCCCGCGAGTGACAATAGATGCTTTACGCATGTGTATCGCACACTATTTTATCTACGATAAAATCTAGAAAACGCGGTAAATATAAAAAAATATATTTAAATGTAAATTAGGGTTACTAGCAACCGGTCGTAATTTGGCGTGGTTAAAAATTTCAAAACACGTTGTTACTGACGACTTGACTGATGAAATCATTTTAAACACGTTGCTACTGACGACGTAAACTAATGAAAACATGTTATTAAACAGTCGTTAAACTGCCAACTAAAAGCCAATTTTACACACTGTCGTAGATAATATATGTTAAAAGTACCATATTTTCTTTTTAAAATTTATTTGAAAGAGTCAACGTTATAGTTAATATGACAATAATGCCAGTACAAGTTGTATGATTTCCAAAATTTTAGTAATGTATTTGTCACATTGGGTGATATTTTGTTCTATTTATGTTGTGTTTATTTTTCTCCTAGCAGTAGCGACGATTGTTGCAGGGTACTTTTTGATTTATGTGATTCTAATTTCGTATTTTCAGAAAAAAGATATTTATTATTTTGGGGATTTCAATTTATTCCTAAATTATTGGTGAAACAAGAGCAATTCATGAATCTTCATAATCTGATTCAATTTAATGGAATACCAAACGTAAATAACAGAATACTTGATCTTGTGGCAATACGAACGGTGCTGGTAGAGAGGTATATTACACTCCATGTTAGTGAAGATGCTCACCATCCTACCTTGTGTAAAATTGAATATGTAAAAATGGATCAGAATCTTCAGCATGTAAGTTTCCCTAATGTTCAATTTAAAAAAAAGCAAATTTTATTCAATTTTATAATGAAATACGTAATATAGACTGGAATTTTTGTGGAACTGCTGATGTTGAAGGTATAGTTAAATTGTTTTACAATAAACTTTACGCTGTCTTAGATGATGTGTCCTTACATCTTTATTTAAGAAAAACAGTTGCCCTCTTTGGTTTACCGTTGAAATTAAAAAACGTTTAAAATGAAAGGATACACATAAAACAGTTCAAAAGGCAGGAAAATATTTTACACTTTAATTATTTAAGAAGCAAAATACAAGTTAAAGCCAGATATGCTTATTGCGATTATGTCAATAATATAATACATAATTTGCAGGAAGGCCCCAAATTATTCTGGTTTTTCTTGAAATCGGTCAAAAGATCTAATGCGTTAGATAATGTTATGACCTAGAATATAAAACTACGGATGACATAGTTAATGCTTTTGCTAGTAATTTCAGCTCAGTTTTTCTAAAGGCTCCAACCAATTATAACATTGATTTTGATTTTAAACCATATTTGCAACGCGAAATATTAAATATACCATTTATCACTGAAAGTGATGTCAAGGAAGATTTAAAGGCACTAGCTCCAAAACACTCAGTGGGTCCTGATGGAATACTTGCTTATGTTGATAATGCTCCGAATACTTTATTTATCCAGTTATGGTCATATTCAACTGTATTCTGCGGACAGCTCACTTCCCGAATTGCTGGAAAATGACTGAAGTCTGTCCAGTGCCAAATGATATGATTGCAAAAACTATAGACCAATAGCTTTATTTGCAGTACATTTAAAATATTTGAAAGCATTCTGCATAAATATCTTTTTCTTATGTTAGGTCATATATAAGTATATATATATATCTCCATATCAACACGGATTTCTGCCAAAACGTTCTACAATCATTATTCTCTTAAGTTTTACTCAAACAGTGACTGAATCAATGAGTAAAGCTGACCATGTAGACAGCATTTATACTGACTTTGCAAAAGCATTTGATCACGAAAGGCTTCTCTATAAACTGCATTTATTTGCTATTTCAAGAAATATTTTAAAATTATTCACGTCATATCTACGAAAGCGTACGCAATATGTAGTTTTTCGTGGTTGTTCATCTATATAGAATATCATGCTTCATCCGGGGTTCCACAAGGATCGAATTTGGTGTTACTACTATTTTTAATCTTAATTAATGACTTGCCAGAATACATAAAAAAATCTGAATAGCAATTTTTTGCGAATGATTTTAAATTATATAAGTCAATAACACAAGCTGATGATTGCTTAAAACTACAAGAGGATCTAAATGGTGTTGTAACATGGAGCAAACAAAATCACCTACGTCTAAATATTAAAAAATGTAGTTGCATGTCATATACGTGAAAGCTACAATTAATTATTTATAGTTATGCAACTGAAGAGGAAAACTTAGAAAGGGTGACTACTACAAAGGATTTGGGCATTTGGTTTGATGCAAAATTGACATTTAAGCAGCATATATTCCAATATGTTAAAAAAGCTTATTAAATTCTGGGGTTTATACTGAGTAATTGAGCAGGATTTAACCAAATATCATAGTTTATTTACTTGCATAATGTTTATGTTGGATGCCACTTAAAATATGGTTCTACTATAATTACTTTAAAAATAAAATAGCAAAACTGCAAAAAAGCATGCTACGATATCTATATTACAATGAGCATAAAAAATACTCGTCTACCAGACCGTATCTTCTGTTACTTAGCGATTTCAACGTTCGAACATTATAAACCATGTTTTTATAAAATCATAAATTTTCTAATAGATTCACCACAACTATTGCACTTACTAGGTAATTTAATATACCTTCTTATCAGCACAGGTCGGTTCCAACATTTTTTATTCCTGTTATCCGAACAAATTATTTGATCAGTTCTTGTGAATACGTGGATATATTTTTTATGTCTATAAATTAATTTAAGACACAGATTGTGCAGATTCTTGATGAAACTCAGTTATACTAAGAGTACAAGACCAAAATGTATATAGTTAAGTTGTAAGTTAGGTATGTTAATGAGACCTTTGCTTATATTATAATTTATAGTTTTTAATTTCTTGCTAGTGTCTGCATATATATTATTGTTGATTGTTGCTTGTTATTGAGCTTCAGCTTGTTAGCGACATAATGTAAATAAATAAATATAGTAGTCGAACAGTGTTCTCAAACTTAAATCTCTTCTTTCAATTCGTGTGAGTAAATTAAGCAGCATACAATTTTTCTTCATTACAATTTATCATTCGGAATCAGGGACAACCTGCATAATTTTTTTTGTGAAAACTAGAATTTTGTACAATAGCTATAAACCGTTCAATAGTTATTTGCCAGATAGGAGGCCATGTTAGGGTGATGAATTTCACCCTGTAAATATGCTGTCAGTCATTAAGAAAAGTTAGGTTATGCCCATTTTATACAAAATGATAATTTTATGTTAATGTACAAAACGTGGTTGCCAGATTTGGTTTTGGATTTTGTGCCACTTTTATTATTTGTTAAGATAAATTTCATGAAAGACAACTTGCTGATTCTGAATACGTGTCATACTTTGTTGAGTAGGAATAATGGTATAATGAAAGTCGTTTTTTTATTGTAATTATAAATTGTATACAAAAATATTTAAATATTACAATTTATGTATTTTTTTCAGTATAAATAGATAAAGCTTTTACAAGCCACTTTAGGCCCATTGCATAACAATCTCCATTGTCCTTTATTCATGATTTTATTTCTCCAGTCTTCTATTCCTTTCCTTGCTATGTCTTCCATTACTGCCTTCTCCCACCTATTCCTTGGTCGCCCCCTTCATCTAGTTTCTTGCGCTCTGCCTTCCAATACTATCTTAGTAGCTCTTCCATCTGGCATTCTCCATATATGCCTAAACCTTCTTAACCTCTGAGCTTTAATGAAGTCTACTATACTTGGCTCCCCATACTTCTCCTGTACGTCTTCGTTTGTAAGTCTTCTCCAACCATCCTCCGTTCGAGTCCCTCCAAATATTTTTCGCAGCATTTTTCTCTTCCACCTACTTATCATGTCTTGATCTGCCACATTCATCGTCCATGTTTCACATGCATACGTTGCTGTGGGTCGAATTACAGTCTTATGAGTCGTAGGTCTGCATTTAGCGAGATTTGTTTTGAGGACATTATACTAGTTAACGCGCCCGCACATCTCGATGCTATTAACCTTGATTTAATTTCTTGTGTGTAAGTTAAGTTTTCAGAGATTAATGTTCCTAAGGAAGTAAACTCCTTTACTCGTTCTATTTTCAACTCTTAATATTACGGCATTATTATTGATTTCTTTATTTTTTCCACTACTTCTTTGTTAAAGTTGCTGAATATTGTCCAGTGGAAGTTGAAAAATGGATATTTTTTTTAATATGGCCACAGAAGAAAATCGCAGGGAGTTAAGTCAAAAGACCTCGGAGGCCGCACTGTAGACATGTTTTGACTAATAACTCTGTTTTCGTAAAACTCTCCAAGTAAATTTAAATTTTCTTGTGTTGTGTGAAGTCTTGCCCCATCTTATTGAAAGTAACCCTTTTGTAGTTCATCGTCACGTAACTCTTCAAAAAAACGGCGACAAAATGTCAATACGATATTGTTGTGCATATAGCAAACCTAAAATTTGAATTATTAAAATAAAATTTAATCGTTTTGCTGCACTTACCTTCAGAAAATACAGGACCTATAACTCTTCTTTTACTAATTGCAGCCCAAACCCCGTTTTTTGGGGGGGTGAAGCGGTTCTTCAACATAAAAATTGGGATTCTCAGAGCTTCACATACCCAAAATTAAAGCAACAGTTAAGTTTTATGCATAAATACTTGCATCCCAAATATCAGTAAGCCGGGCAAGGATTTCAGTTTCCGTAAGGTCTGGCCTGTCGGTTTTGTAATGCCTGTAGGCCTTTGTAATTTTCAGTTTTGTGTCACCTTTAATTACTTTTGGCATATTGCTCTAGTATTACAATTTGACAGATACGTATCCATAACGCTGATGTCCATACATATTATGCCTAGTGGCAAACAAAGTATGAAAGCACTGGCAACATTGCACGTTTAACCTCAAAATATCAAATTAGACACTTTCGTGGGCCTCCTGTACATAACAGCTGATTCTGACAAAGTGTCAGAAAGAGATTCTAGGGAGTTTTAATTTTCTTAAACACAAAAACAAAATTCCATGTCTACCTACTTGGCAAATAACTATTGAACGGTTTATAGTTAACATATTTCTAGAAGTTAATAGAAAAATATCCTTCTGGCCTATTTTTAAATCATAAGTCACATAAGTGTCTTGGTGGTTGTTAACTAAACCAACATTTTAAAAATTGGAACAAAACTCGCAAAGAACAGTGATCTTACTGCCGAACGCGTTATATGTAACAATTGTATAGGTTTTTTTGCACCGTTGAAGAAGGCAAATAATGTGTTTCTTTGAGACAGATTATTTTTTGACAACAAAAGAGTGCTAACACCTGCAAGTTAGTGTAACTTCTGCATCATTTTTATACTAAAGTACACGCAGCAGATTAGTCTGAAATTTTCAGAGCCGCTTGTAAGGCCTCGGAGGACAATATGTCTCGATTTAATAAGACCAACATGTCACAACGATAAAACAGGCCGTAAGTAGCGTTTAAAAGTACTTGACGTAGCGTGACATATCACACGGTAAACTAGATCCATTGTGATACGGACGCAGAGGGATGCGGATCAAAAACTAATAATCCCAGCACTACCGGCAACGACCAGTGGCTTGTAAATACAAAGCTGGCTTAATATTACAGGGGCTGCGCCCCCCGCCGGGCGATCATCAACGACACTCGTACGCCTCATCTCTCCTTTTGATTCCGCTTCGCTAAATTAACTCGTCACATACCTTACTGATCCTTCAGGACTTTTATGAAAGAGCTTACAGAAGTCTGGGCTCCTATTTTCCCAACTAAACTGTCGGTTTATTTACTAACATGTCGATGTGGAGTCGAATTTTTAGAACAATAAATAACTCTACTAAACTATCTTATAGATAAAGAAGTGGTTTAGCGAATCTGAGAATAATCTCCGCCTGATATGTGTGTTACAGATATTTATTGAGCGGAGGTGTGTATTGTATTAATTAAATTTGTAATAATTAATAATTTTAAAAAGTTACAAAAATGTATTTTCCTAATTTCAAACTGTGTCACTCTACTGCAGTGTTTTCCAAATTGTGGTATGTTTACTTTTAGTAGTACGCTGAAGATTTACAAGGGTACATGGCACATACAACTTTTTTCTTAATTATTGACCAGAAAGCCCATCTTCCCCTTAAGGTCATAAATGCAATAATCTATGACCATAAGTCATAAGAAACTCCATCCCAGCCAGTTTTAATAATTTGCATATATGTTGCTACGGATTTATGACTTTCATTTTTTTAAATTTATTTATCTCAGTGTTTTATCACTTATTATTCTACTTCTTATCTTGATTTGTCCTCGGCTCGAGCATGCAATTAAAACAAACCAAGTGTTCGAATCTCTCTCTCTATCTCTCTGCATTACTGCAGAATTTTATATTTAATCAATTTCTTTAGGTGTTATTGTAATTTAATATTTGGTATTAAACTCGATTTTGTATGGATAATACTGCACGCCTACATAATGACTTAATGACTATCTGCAATTTTAATCTTATATTGTTTAACATACCTTGATTTCGTGAACACTTTTATTTTAAAGTTTATTTGTCATTAATTTTCCAAATATTTGATTAAAATCAATTCTATACATCACATCTTCTTTTTTCGAGAGCTCATACCTCGCTTGTAATTTGCAAATGTATTTTGCCCCTACAATCTATTCCTTCCTCTCGTACCGTATTCAGCAACTTCGTTCGAATATGCTTCGCGCACACACATTTGAAACCTCCGTTGGTGTAGTCTACACACAAACAGTACATACCAGTATTTTATATAGGTAAAATTAAATTTTTAACTTTTTATCTCACATTTTATGAACTGCTGTCATTCCAATGTTATTTTTCCACACACTTTTTTTATTATTATTTTTTTCCTTCCAAAACCTTGGATATAATTCCATTTTTCTACGACCACTATTAAAAGTAGGTCTTTTAGCGCTAGCTTTTTTCACTAAAGTGACGTTTTATAAATCAGCGTGTTAAAAGTGAAATCAGCTGTTTACTTTTAGCCCATGCGGTAAAAGTAAACTGCTGGTATGAAATTTAGAAATTTGAATTGAAGTGATGTTATAAAGTTATTCTAGTTACTTCTTTCGTTAGAGGTAAAGTGTTTTTTATTAAATAATTAAAGCATTATGTAATGAATAAAGTCAGATGTGTACTATTATAATTACCTTTGGTAACTGACTGACAGCTACTGGCTGCAGAAACATTCACCTACGCGTCAAGGCCATCTCTTTATTATGACATAAATTATAACTGTCTTAAATGCAAACCTTTGTTAAATCGACATTTATGGATTAATAACAGTAAATTTAAGGCCGTAGAAAAATATTGTGTGCAAACTCGTGCTAAAAGTGTTTATGCACGAGACATGTTATGAAACTCAGCCTTCGGATTCGTTTCATAATTGTCATGTCTCGTTCATGAACGTCCACTTTTAGCACTTCTTGCACAAATAGCTATTAATTCATATTAACATATAGATTCCTGACTTATCGAACGTATGAAATTTAATAACATAAGTCAAATAGATCAACCCAGTTGTTAGATGTGCGTCCTACCAACTATTTAGCATCATCAGCTCTTTACATAACAAATATGTAAGAATTAAACTCATGTTTTACCTTTTCTGATAGTATTGACTTTTCCCGACAAAGCCTGACTGACAGAACAACTTAATTCAAAAATAATAACTATAATAATAGCTGTGATTCTAACTGAATCATATTTGTTTTAGTTACTGGAAAAGCGTGTTTCTAATGGAATACAAATAACATTGTAGGAAATGCAATTTTTGGATGATGAAACTGTGTTAATTGACTCAATATTCATCCTTTTTATTTGTCTTATAATAAAGCTACATGTTAATTATGTTTTATTTTAAATAGTTTTCTATTTTTAAGACCATAGCGATATACAGTGTGTACATTTAGTACGCCGGTCTTTCATTACGCTTTCGGCTATTCTCCGATAAAAAGTTTGATTAAGGTTTTCCTAATGAGATTGACACATCGCAGTTACACATTTCTTAACTTCTTGGCACCATCGGTTAGGAGTTTCACCGGGACAAATCGTAGGTAGAATGCTTGAAATTTCAGAAGAGCAGCATTAATGGTATTTTCAGTTTTGAGAGAGCAGATGGCTAAACACGAGATGTGTACACGCAGAAGATACCTGGGTGCATAGGACATACCTTCTCGGTGCATGCAGAGCACAGCGGCGCCGCCAGAGCAACCATACAGGGTGGTGGACCTAAGGATGCTGTCCAAGATAGTGTGCAACCTGATGCGCGACAAGCTTTTCTCCAACTATCACACAAGGGAAAGACCTTGTGGTCCAAGCTTCGGGAACAGCCAAACGAAGTGAGGGACTCAGAACGATGTGGGAGTCTGTCCGCCAGGTGCTTTAGCAAGCGACATCACAGTCGAAGGGAAAGAACATGCAGAATATGGCACGAGTAAGACGAAAAAGGCCTAAAATGACAATATCGAACTCGGTGTTTAAACGGAACTATAAAAACATACCAAAGCTGGAAAGTGGCCATATGTAAGTGATCTTGCAGAAATAAATTGTTATTCCAGTTAAACTAGATTTATTCCAGTAATCTCACACAGAATTTCTTGCAAGTGAGCAACGATTTACATAATAATTCTGGAATCGTAGATTTGCATGGAGCAAAATTCCAAGAATTCATCAAACACAACACCAACAGAAACAAACTCACACCAAAAATCAGAGACATAAAATGGGCGCCGGAAATTGTACTCACAATCTATTTTGAAAATGTATTGGAATCCCCTAAAACTCAAAGCTTTTCAAAACACCCCAAAAATGAGAAATGGGTATGCAACCAAATATACACTTAGGAACTGCAGGTCACTCGAAACATTTCCCAAACTGGTTCGAAACGGCCTCCAATTCAGCCCCACACTTAAGGCTCCAATTGCTTCCCACTAAGGTCGCTACCTACCTCTAGCTCACAGGGCTTCAATTACACTGCTTAAACCTCATACACAGCTTCGGAGAACCAGCTACCACTCGAAGCACAAATTAAACACTACGAATTAATGCAACCTACTACAGCCTACCCAAAGGATATAGAATTAATTTCAAACCCACTGAATTGGAAAAAAGGTATTTATTCAAGTATTAATAAGTATTTATTGGAAAAGCTAAAATTAACACTACTTTACAGAAACTTGACGGTAAATACTCAAAATTTAATTAACAGTCACCAATGTGCGCTTTTAAAATTACTATAAGGCACAGTACCTTTGAGGAGTTCAGCTGTCTACGGTGATGATGCCCAACGGAGCTGCAGGTTGTGCTCAAGCGACTGCCCCAAAATACTTGAAGGAGTGAGAGAAACGGCATAGGGTGCTGGGAGCTGGTCTAGACGATATTAAATCCCCAAAGGGTAGAACGAAGAACGTACGACAGGCAAGGTGCGTTACGCTACAAGTAACTTCATCACAAACGATTAGCACAGAAGAGGTTCCCAATTAATTATCCGCTCAAGGCGTCAATTCGGAGCTACCGACTCCGCTGTACGATAATTCCTCAGCCAATAACTACACAAAACGTCACTTAAAAGATCAAGACTTAACCGGTAACACCTACACAGTTTCAATTAATTTCGATATCGGCCAGCGAAGACCAAGGCCTCCACCGCCGGAACAAAACCTTCAAACTTGTTGTCTTTTGAACCCAGGCGGTAGAACGCCGATGGCAAAGAAACGCGGGCAAGTGCTATTTAACTTGTTCTCTCTCTCTAATTCATATGAAAGCGTAAGGATTGCTTCATTATTGCATCATTTCCGCACCCAAAGCGTGGAACCCCACCAAACAAAACGGGCCGACGCTTTGGATACAAAAATGTAATTTAGGGACGATAAACCAACTTGCGTCATTCATAGCTAAACTAAAATACTAATATTTGGAATACAAAAGCGGAAAAATGCGGAAAAGCGCTAAATCCAAAAATATTTCATTTTTCCATAGATTTCAGGTAGTTGGTTTCTAAGTATATTATTATTCAGCATATCTGCATTTAACGTAAACACAATTTTGGGTATACGTTTTGCTTTGTTTATACTAGACTAAGTTGTGGAATTGCTGATTTGTTTGGAACCAAAATCACATTTAAGTGTATAATTTAAT
Source organism: Agriotes lineatus (assembly GCA_940337035.1). Taxonomy (NCBI): domain Eukaryota; kingdom Metazoa; phylum Arthropoda; class Insecta; order Coleoptera; family Elateridae; genus Agriotes; species Agriotes lineatus. The sequence goes on from CALNHX010006902.1 coordinate 65,634, forward strand.
ATAGAAATATAAAATAATATTTACAAAATTGTTTTGTAGCCAACTGAAGCTTCCTACAGCAGAAAAAAATAATATAAGGATTTTGTAATAATAAAATTACAGATGCTGGTAAAATAGCAGTCGAAAATTATTTGTTTATTTAGCGTCTGCTCACCGATGTAAAAACAATAACAATACAAGTTAACATTCTTTTAGACAATTAGATTTTTCACCAGCAAAAATTTGTCAAGTTTTTATTTTTCGCTATTCAATTCCCTGATGCCATTACGAATAAATGTCAAAAAAGTTTCCTACCTAAGTGGTAGCGCACATGCCCTAGTCTCTAAAAACACCCGCCAGACTGGTAGAAGTGCTGGTTTTTGGCTATTAATTACGAAAGGGTGCATCAGAGAAGAAAACTGAATAGGAATAGAAACCTTGGAAGTAAACTGTGGTTGCTCAATAACTCAAAAACGAGTAGTTTTTCAATACATAGAAGTCATGGAAATTGCTTGATTCAAAACCTCGCTTTCCGGTGTATTGAATTTTATTCCACCCATTGATTGTTACCTACTTTTTCCAGTTAAACTTACTCTCCACACCTGGAGCAGATTACGCATGACCGATGGTCTTGACAGAAAAAATGCATAAGGTCTTTCTTATTTGAAATTTTATTCCCTATATTTTCAAATTTTTTTTCTAACTAATTCGATGCATTCTTGCTTAGTTAATGGTCAAAAACTAGCACTGCTCTCGTTTTTTAGACTAGCAGTATGTGCGTCACTGCTTGGGCAAAGAACTTTCTCGATATTTATTTCTAATGTCATCAGGGATATGACTATTATAAAACTCTCTACTAATTTTGTCTTGTAATCGGCCTTTCTAACCCTAACATTAGTCTACACACCAGTGGTAGTAAACGTACAAATAAATATCTACATACATTGTGTAAGATGTCAATACATATGTTATATATTATATCTTTTATGTAGCTAAAGGTGAACTGTACAAATAGAATCGCAATCGCAATCTTCATGTAATAAATAATACCGTCAGTATACGAAAATGTATCAGATATGTTATCGACGAGTATACCTTCTCTTTGGTTAATTCTGGGGTCGAACAAATCTTCGAAAACGCGATCTTGGGAAATTATGCCTAAAAATTCTTCAAAGTACATGTTGTCGTAGGAGTCCAATTGCACCCTCGAGCAAGCAATCCCATGCAGGTTCGGAACGTCGAAATATCGGCTGGGGTAGTCGAACCCTCCCATTCTTTTATTCATTTGCTTATACATTTCAACTAGCTGATTGCACGTCCAGAAATTGTCGTTTATAACCAGGTAGCGCAATTTATAGTGGTGTTCCAAAATGGCTTGCAAATTCAGGTCGTGTAGCTTGGTATCACTTATATCTAGTGATGTTAATCGTCCCAGAGGAAATATGTGGCTATCATCTAACAGTCTGAGGTCGTTGTGTGACACGCTCAATTTGGTGAGGTAGACCAGGCCTGAGAACGTGTTCATCGAAAAGGCGGTTAACTTATTATAAGACAAATCTAGTACGTCCAGCTGATGAAGGTCGGCGAACATGCTGGGTGGAAGTTTTTCTATGTTGTTAGATTTCAGAATAAGCGATGTAAGGCTCGTAAGTCCTTTAAAAGAATCTGAATATAATTGTGAGATCATATTTTTTTCCAGCGATAAATAAACAAGGTAGGCTAGTTGCGAGAATGTATTGCTTTCTATAACGCTAAGCTTATTCTTCTGTAGATGCAAACTACGTATAGCGTTCTCACTGTTGGGTGACTTAAAAGTACCATGATTTATAGTGTATATAAAATTATTCGATAAATCCAGCACTTGATATTCAGGTCTCTGCCCCAGCCTACCAGTCCAAAATGTTGTATCGTCAAACGCGTTTTGAGGAATTTCCATTATTACATTTGAAGACAGATTTAGTTTAGTTACTTTGAGACCTCCGAACGCTCCAGTAATGTTATGAAGATAATTGTGAGATAAATCAAGCATGCTCAACTCAGTGCCTTCAAAGGTTTCTTCTTGGAAGGTGGATAATTTGTTACTGCTCAGGTTAATGTCATCGATCTGCGCAAAGTCGCTGAAAGACTTCTTCGAAATCGAATCGATATCGTTGTGGTTAAACAAAAACTTATGGGTGCCGTTTGTAAAGTTTTTAAATGCTTCCGCCTTGATAGTTTGCACGCGACTATAGCTTAAGTTGAAGGTATTTCCTATAAAATTTGTAAGAACCGTATCTTCATCTAACACGGGGATATTGCAGTCTAGACATGTCATCGAAGACACCGGTTTAAAGGAGAAGAGGAATTTTCCGGTAACATTTTTGCAGGTTAGTGACGTTGAACCGTACATGTATGCAGACCTGTGTTCTTCACATGATTGACAGTTCACAACCACCACTAAATACACGCACACATTGAGAAAACTAAGTAGTAGATCATTTCTGTCGAACATATTTGCAACACATTAAATTTATTTCCTTGCGAGTGCAGCTTTTATCGCAAGTGATTTATTTGCTTACCGAGATATTGGAAAAGCAGATGCAGATAAGCGTATTTAACCAGTAATATTTCCTTGTTGTTTCTTAAACTTGTAGTAAGCGGATTTGGGCTTTTATTTAAGTACTATATCTATCAGTATATTATCACATTTTCTCTGAAATCGTGTATATTTTATCTATTACTGAAACTTTTTGGACCAGAAAAGTAAACGTGGCTTGACTCAATAGAGTAAAAACTAGACTACTGTGATTATTTTTTTCGTAGAGATTTTAACCAATCAGAAGGCTGGATTTAGTTAAGTTATCTTGTATAATTTCGATTATACAAAATCGATTATACTATAGTAACTTCACTAGGCAACGTAATACATAACTTTTATCAACTTGATGTTGTTTTCATGGAGATGACTTTCAGCTAGGTTAATACAAACAAATCGAGCTGCCAATAAAGTATTTATTTATTCTTAATATTAAAATTTACTCAAAAAATAATCGAATCGAATACAATGCGTACTTCGAACAGGTTATATGTCTCAAACTTCCTGCACAATAACAAATCGTGTCAGTTTGACAGAATAATCCTCCCGCTAACTCGGTCGGACTATTTAACCTGTCAAACTGACACTCTTTTATTATTGTGCAACAAATTATCGACATATAACCCGATAATAACGAAGTACTTATAGTATTACTTCTGATAATATACGTATTTTTGTCAGGAAAATAATATGACGAAATTGTATGTCAATTTCGACAGAAATCAAATTATTAAGGTTAATGTGGCTATTTACCATGGAAACAATTGAAACAGAACCTATTGGGTTTTATTTAATTTTTATTGTCGGCAACGGCGATTATACTACATACTACATCAAAAAAGTGTCTTTACCTTTACCATGACTTTCCTGACGTTAATATAATATACTAGTTAATATATATACTAGTTAATGAAGTTTACTTCATTTACGGCGGAGACGCAGGTAGTTGTGTGTGACCTCATGCAATTGAGGTACCACAGCAGGTAGAGTAAATGTATACTCACCTACTGTATGCCTCAGTGGACGTTATCCACAAAAACATACACATCATACTAGTTAATGATTCTCAAAAATAAATTTTGGGAAATTTGAAAGTTGCTCGTGCTACCATTTGCGCACTCTGCTGACGCCTCGTGCGAAAATCTCCGCACTCGATTAAAAAGACCTACTTTACACACTAGGTGCATAAATAACTATTTTAACGTTACAAACTTTAAAACTTGCCAATGTTAATACTAACCAGAGCTGGGCAAATTACTTTTAAAAAGTAATTAATTACTAATTACCAATTACCGCCCAACGCAGTAGTTTAATTACCAGAGATTCAATTACTCACAGGAAATAGTAATTCAATTACCAATTACTTAGTAATTGTAATTGTACATCAATTACTTTTTCAATTACTTTCATAAAAAATCTGGTGTGATACACTCACACAACTTCCTTTTACAGTGATCTTATAATTAGTCAAAAATTTCATTTTTAATTTTTAACCATTTGTCAAAAATTTTCAAAAATTACAAATTCTACAAAAACGGTACAAAATAGAGCGTTAGTTGAAGAGACAAATTTTCTCTGGAATTTTAAGGTGAATTCAAAAATGTAATAATATACCGGGTGTTTTATTTAAAATAGAAGTTAATAAAAAAAATAGAAAAAAAACAAAAGAAACCCACTTTAGAAGTATTCAACTGGAAAATCACCTATCTCACATCAATGCACATTAAAAGTGTAATAAAAATGTAAAGTTTAAAAAAAATCGTTAGAGCGGTTTTTGAAAAAATCGAAAAAAACTGAAAAATCACAAGAGTAAACACCTACCTCCGGTTATGCGATTTTCTTCAAAAGCTTGCTGTCTCATCTACATAGTACACAAAATTTATATATGAAGTTTCAACGCCATACCTCTTTTCGATTTTGAGATATTCTGTTCACAGACAGACAGACACACACACAGACAGACAGACAGACCAATGAAAAAAAATATGTTTTTTGGGTTCAGGGGACTCTAAAACGTGAAGATCTGTTGAAAACTCAATTTCGAATTTTTGGGGTGACTCCAATACTTCCTTTATTGTATAAGGAAGTAAAAATTATTGTTATATACGTAGTTTTATTTAGTAGAACCTTCTTGCAAGTTGCAACTATCATTAGTGTTGTGTCGATTCGTAATCGTAATCTAAAAATGCTTAATTTTTATGTTTTGTTAGCTACAGTAACCTACATACTCTTTCACTTTTGAAGGTTTTTTGATAATTAAATCTTGTAGCTACCTGTACCGTTCACCAAAACCAAAAGTTTTTAGTTTGTTTTGAAGTAAGATGTAAGTAAATAAATAAATTCAAAGATAACAATTGTACAGGGTGTCCCAAAAAAAGCGACACCGATTTGGCATAGATTCCTTAGATTATAATAAACCGATTGTTTGATTCACACAGATGCGTGCATCAAAACCTTTTTGATTATAATTAATCATGTAATTCAAGTCATAACTGTTGTACCTCATTCAAAGGTCGTGGTAAAGTCAAATTTGCATCTTGCCGTATTTGTTTGCCTCTGTTAATGTTGGAAAGGAATTTGTAAGCTTCCCTTAATGGCTTTTAAGCGGATGGATACATTTTCTACTAGAACTTAAGCCGACTTAGCATATTTGGGAATCAAGGGTTTATGGATTTCGTTCAATTGCCTCATTGAGAGAGCTTAGCATTAAGATTCTTAGAATAAGTACTTATTCCTACGTGCGACGCTCCGATTGGCTACGCAGGGTCGCCTCAGCCAATAGTGTTTGAGCTTGCCCCTCCTTGATGAATTTGCGAGTTCGGCTCGTTGTAAATTCAGAGTCAATTAGATTGAGAGTTTCGAGTACGCAAGTTCAGCTATGCTTTGTGCTGGGTTGCGGTCGTTCTAACTCCCTGGTAAAGGCGTTTCCAGGTTGTTTTGTGTTACGGTTACGCGCAATTCGCTATTTTCGCGTGGCCAATCCAAGCGTGTCACAACAGTTGAAGCTTTTGTAAAAAACCATCGGTCCATCAGTGACGTTTGTAATCGTTGTTACTCAATATACTCGTGTTTGTTAAGTCTTGTTTCACTCCAACAACTAACTGAACCCAAGTCAAGGGTTATTAAGTGGCAGTTCCCGGCAATCCCATTGAACCGGAATTCGCAGCGGATTAACTGGGGGCCCCATTCGTGGAAGCCTCTTATCAAGTTAATCGTACAAAAAACACCGATTAAACCTAATATACGTTAGTACAAAGTTTCTTCAGTAAGAAGGTATAGGGACTTGAAAGTTCAAATGTATATATTTTTTTTATATTAGTTTCCACATAGATTATCACTGAAGTTGAGCTTTTTATCACGACTGCGGATTTAGTTGCCGAGGCCCGTAGGCCCCACGTGAGAGTTAAAGAGGAACTTCCAGTGCCGTGGGGTACATTGTTTTTTTAAATCGCGAAATTACAACAATTTAACCAACTTTTGTAGGTTATGTTGACGTCGGTTGACGTTTACCTATCGTCCAGCCGCCTACAAAAAGTCGTAAAACAATGGATTGCTACACTGGCCATTTCTCGTATTTTATCTAACGATTTCGACGTTCTTCACTGCCAATTTCGACGTTCTTCACTGCCGATTAAAAAAAAAAAATTGAATATGAAGAAATGTCGAATTTCATTTTGGCTACATTTTGTAATTATATTAGAAAAAATAGCACGCTAAATATGTTATAAAAGTAATGTTTCCATGTTCGTAATAAATTAATTCCGTCGTTTTGCATCGCTCGCTCGTAAATTAAACGTTAAAAAACTCTCACTTTTCAATTTCAATGTACTATTAAATACGCCTAACATGAAGTTGAAGGACAAAATATGTAACTTACCTAAGTATACAGGGTGAAGCATTGGATTTTTTAATTGTTTGACATCAAATTTATATTTAGATTTTGTAGAACACTACGTGGCGCAACTTGAGTATTTTTTGTTGGCTCAGTTAGATTATATTTTTACCCCTATATACGAAAGTAACATTTTTTGTCGCCTGTTAGGGGTTTCCCGAAAATATACGTTTGGTTCCCTAGTCGGTTTCCAATGGCAGTGGGAGGGAATATAATACATTGACTACCGTTGCCATTAGAGACGGGAGGCAATGTGATTAATAATAAATCAACTAACTTCCTGGTTTTCATATTTAAATATTTTTGAATGCAGCTGAATACAAGTTGAATGTATAACTTTCGACTAAAACGTAAATTCCTCCCTTGCATGATTACCATCGATTAGGTACTGTTATCGCTAACGTTGAAGAATTAAACTACATCCGCGAGAGGGAATGATACATTTTACTCCCTAGTAATACAAATAGCTATAAAAAATGTATTAGGGACCGTTAAAAGTTAACAGGTGACTGATAAACCTAGTTGAAAACCGCTGATTGAAATAAGAATTTGTACAGCAGATACAAAAACTATGAAAACTAAGAATGTATTATCTAACGAGATCGTATCAACAATAAAAGTTACCATTCCAACTACTTAAACTTTTTGAAAACAAAAGACAGGTAAATTGACATAATTGAGGATACTTATTCTTTCACAAGTCAAAACACTAACATGTACCTATATTTTACAGATTGTTATAGTAATTGTCCCTTTGTCCTACATTTTAAACCAATGTTTCTGATGATATTTATGATATTTTTAAATAACGACAATTTTAATTGTGTAATGACAAAAACGACAAAAATTTTTACTTAATTTAAAAAAATGTAAATTAGGTGATTTTATCTCTAAATCTGTAAAATAGATGTTTTTTGTGAGGAAAGTAGAACCCTTTTGGGTAGTCTTATTTCCGATCCTGTGAACGTCTGCTTTATAATTTCACTTAAAAAAATTACCAAACACGAACAAAATTTTCAAACGAGCCGGTACTTCACACCATAAAAAAGTAAATTAAGCGTCCAAAATCCAAACCTAATCGGCGGTCAACGGGACTTTATTTGTCGACTTTGGTAAGTATTCCAAAAACTGCGGTTTGGATTCGCAGCGATTAATAATGCCAAATACGTGACATAAACATCATTCCTTCTAAAGCGATGATAAGAGAATTTTCAGGCGCAAATCTGACGCATAGTATCCGCGATCAGATTACCGAGTTAAAAACAAACAATAAACCACTATTAAAGTTCGATATCTTCAGCAGAATTAAATTGATTCAATAATGTTAACCCTAATATTTTCTCCAAATTGTACGTAAAAACCTTAGAAAAGTAGCTAATCACATTTTATTAAAGTTTGTTGTTAACAGCCTCTTCAGATCCCCTAGAAGTAAGAACTTGTCCCCAAATCTGGCAACACAGCTCGTGACGCGTCGTACAAAATGCTATAGTTGCTATTTTCGACTCGCCAGATAAATTAGGCTTCTATTGCGCGGGGATGACCCTGTTGCGGTTTGCTTAATATCGAGAGATCAAAAAAAAAAAAACTGTTCCTCAGCGTGCTGTGGAAATTCAACGTATGAATAATGTTGGTGACACTGTACGTCAATGTCAAATTCGCGGTTAGCAGGTTAGGATTTGCGTCATTTTGTGTCAAACCTGACGGAAAACCTAACCTGATACACTCGAATTTGACATTGACGTACAGTGCCACCAATATATTATTCATACGTTGAATTTCCACAGCCCGCTGAGTAACAGTTTTTTTTTATCTCTCGATATGTAACTTATCTTAGTTTTTGCGTTCTGGAGATTTGGCATCCAATCGAGGTCAGTAATTCAGTAATTGAAATACCACAAAGTAATTCAATTACCTCGAGTAATTTCAATTACCACAGGTAATTCAAATACTTGTAAAGTAATTTAAATACTTTAGAGTAATTTAATTACACAAAAGTAATTGAGTACTTTCAAAAAGTAATTTTCAAGTACTTTTTAACAAAAATGGCAATTCCCAATTACAATTACCGCATTTTGAAAAGTAATTCAATTTCAAGGCAAATACACAAAAAGGAATTTAATTAGTAATTTAATTCAAAAGTAATTAATTACTGCCCAGCTCTGATACTAACATTGTCTGTATCAAGCTTAGATAAAGTCTGAGGGAAAGTTTTAGCATTGCATTGCATGGCCACGACTCAGACTCCTGTAAGAATACATTTTAGAATTTTTAAAAATGTTTTTTGTGAACCGTAAATATGCAACGATAATTACACTGACCGTAAATGCAACGAGTGGAAGTGCGCCCAGTATATTGGTTATAATAGTTATTTATTTATTATAGTTTGTGACTCAGCAGCAGTCAGCACCAAGGTCTAATACCCATATCTGGTCGCATCATGAACTGATTTTTAAGGGCAAACTAATCTACGGCATTGTACCAACTATTGCAACCTACCTTAGAAGGCTGAAGTAACTCCGAGTAGCTCAATCTTCGGCTGCGCTATGGGTATGCTAAATGTAGAATTTTTGTTTACTTCACTTTCGCATAAAGGCTTTAGGTTCACTAAGAAAGAAGTATTGAGCGCCAACAACTTTATTTAAATTGTTAATTTTTTTCTTTATAATATTTATGTACATTCAATAATATAATTCATGGGTCATGTTAATGGTTAATTATGAGCTTAATATAATAAAGGTTTATCTACTACGGCAGTTTCTATATGATACTATGATACTATACGGAAATATAGAATTAGAGTTCTTATCAGTTTGATTTACATTGAATAATCAATCAGGAGTTTTATAAAAATGTTTTCTTTCTTTTTCGGAAATTCGGCACCTTTAGGTAAGATAAACTTAAAGAGCTCTTTGTACCCTCTTAACCTATTTATATTTTTAATGAAGGCTGTTAAATGATTTACCGGCTAACTCAATTCACATTTCTAAAGTATAAGAAATGCCCATTATTTAACAGATACCTGCGGTATAACATTAAACCTCTTTTTGACATTTAGAAGTATAACCTGGTTTTTTAGCTTCGTTACTAAAAAGGAAATTAAATCTTCTTATTACATTATTATGAAGTTATTGACGGTAGTTTGAATTTTATATGCATATTTTAAACTGGTAACTTGACATATTTTGAATTATGAATGAACTGAATAGTTTATATAATTTTCCTGCGGTTTTAGGACTAATCTAACTAAAAAAGAAGGCAATCTTATGCTGCTAGGAACGTTTGCCTTGCCCATCAAGTTGAACTCTACTTAACAGGAAACGACCCCATCGTCAAACCAATGAAGAGGCTTTTCGGGTGAGGAGCTCTTAAACGAGAATTAATGTTGGTCTAACATTGTCTTCCATTTCTGTTAGGTCCTTCAAAAAGGTTTCACCAAGACTCCGGGTGACTCTATCCCACTGAATCATGACATCCCGTGCTCAAAGATAGTAAAGAATAACAGGGGAAGCAAAAAGCTAAACCAAAGACATTTTCTATTAGGATATGTACGGATCGCCCATGTATTTATCTACCAGTTAATTTGTAACTGCTATTTCTATTAAGAAACTGCCTAATGAATTAATTCCATTTGCCTGAAAAATCATTACTTCTTAGTATAATGTAGAATTAGATTAATTACAACCTTACAGATAAAACGTTTTCAATTTTGTATCCTTTTAAACTGGGAATCAGCTCCTAATTTATTTGCTGCTAGACGCTATCAAGTCCCAATTTGTTTTTATTCAAAACAGGAAGCGGTTTCCTCTTTTATTATTAATTCGAAAATTCTCAAATTAGCCTTCTCTTTGAAATCAAAAAGAAGTAGATGAAGATTATGCACCTGTATTTCTCCTAAGTACTTTAAGTTGTCTATCAGGTTTTGTGATCATTCAGATTTATTATATTTTACTAGCTCGACTTTGGAATGCTACAGCATATTGTAAAAAAACAATTAATGCCGTTAGTCACGGTTTTTAGCTCAAATTCGAAATACAAAGATCTTATTCGGCTAACACGATTTTAACCTGTGATTACTATTAAACTGTTAACCACATAAACATTAGAAATCGTTCATAAAAGAATTTCCTCTGACATAATATGGGTACTTATTTGCCAAGATTTTGTATTTATGGTATCTATAACCATGTACACATGTTCATTAAAAAAGTCCATAAATTCAAACGTATGAATAATATGTTGGTGGCAGTGCAAGTTTATGTTAAATTCGAGGTTAGCAGGTTAAGTTTTGCATCAGTCTGTGTCAAAGCTGACGGAAGACCTAACCTGATGACCTCGAATTTGACATAGACTTACAGTGCCACCAACATATTATTCATACGTTTGAATTCCCACAACCGCCCTTTATGGACCTTTTTAATCAACATGTAGTTTAATAAAAGATGTGGACGAATAATGTGATATACCATGCTTTTGCTGTTCTGTTTTGAAACCGGTCACCCGGTATAAATTCCGTCACCATATTGAGGAACTAAAAAAAAAATACAGTGAATATGCAATAAAGTATAAAAAAATGAATATTGCGAAACCTATATGGTAACAAAAAAGAATTTGGGTCGGGGTTCCAGAGATTGCTTTAAGAAAAAAATCCGCTCCAATAAGAAGATTTCGACTGTTAAAACTTATTATTTGATCATAATAATAGTACTGCTCTAAAATCCAATTCTCTCTAGTGAGTTATATCAACCACAAGTAAATTTAATTAAAAAATCTGAAATTTTTGTTTCATTCACATTGTAAAGTGTTCTCGTTCAAAAATGTAATATGGAAATGTGTTATATCTCTAAAACATTTTATATTTGCGACCTACAACTTTCTGAATTAAAGCTTTCCGTAGTAAAAAGAACCATTGGAGAAGATTTAACAATGCTCTTATATTTTGTTCAACCTGACACAAGCGTTAATCGTTTTCAATTATTACAAAAGCCAGTCATTGATATATACAGAGTGTGGCAGGCTGCTAGGACCATTGCAAAGCAAGGAGAATATGCATGTGGCCGTCAGCGTAACTATTTTTTTCACATTCTTTCTGGGCATTTCAGAAATTTAAATATTGAACAGGATAGGCATCAGTATCAATCGCTGAGGTAGTTCGTTGTTGATTTTCCGCACCCTGCTTTTGTTTAATTTTTTTATGAAAATGGCGAGTGCTTTTTTATCGAATAAAATAGTTATTTATGGTACAACTGTGTTATATTACAAATAAGTCACGTGACAGAAGTTGAATTCCCAAGGCCATTAGGCCATCTTAAACAATAACTTAATAAATACATACCAAAATAACATAAATTTTGTAGTGCCAGCTGTGTCAAAGTCAAGGTGACATGGAGTGAGTTATAGTACACTTGTGGGTTATTACCTAAATAATTCAAGTGAATAGGTATAGTTGTAGCGTCATAATAAAGAGGTGTTGGATACAATATTTTAATATGAGAATAAAGGGAAGTCTGAATCTGAAAAAAACCGTAAACATATAAATCTCCATAATGAGGTTAAAACTGATGCAAATTATTTGATATTTGATGGTAATAGCTATTTGTGCAACAAGTGCTAAAAATGGACGTTTATGCACAAGACATGAAAATTATGAAGCGAAGCCGTAGGCTGAGTTTCATAACATGTCGAGTGCATAAACACTGTTAACACGAGTTTGCACACAATATTTTTTCTACTGCCTTAAATTTACTGCCATTAATCCATAAATGTCGATTTTACAAACTTGCATTTTTGACAGTTATAATTTATGTCATGACGCGCAGGTGAATGTTTCTGCAGCCAGTAGCTGTCAAAGTCAGTTATCAAAGGTAATTATAATAATACACATCTGACTTTGTTCATTACATAATGCTTTAATTATTTAAAAAACAGTTTACCTCTAACGAAAGAAGTAACTAGAATAACTTAATAACATCACTTCCAGTTCAAAATTCTAAATTCCACACCAGCTGTTTACTTTTAGCACATGGGCTAAAAGTAAACAGCTAATTTCACTTTTAACACGCTGATTTATAAAACGTCACTTTTAGTGAAAAAAGCTAGCGCTAAAAGGCCTATTTTTAGTAGTGGTCGTAGAAAAACGATTTTGTAAAATTTTATAAATAATATTTGGTGTATACTGTTATAATTCAAGTTAATTGTAACAACATTTCATTTGAAGTTTTTTGTTATTTGGTTGATATCGTTATATACTATATTAAATTACTATGGAGAACCGTGAAAAATAGAATTGGGTAAATTATTTTTGCAAATAAATATAATGCGGATATTATAATGCAACAAACTATTTAAATGTGAACTAATCAGATTCAACTGTACTCGAAACCCTCTTCCGTTACCCCTTTTACTATTCGCCTGGACGCTTCGACGGATTGTAAGATAGCTGATATATCTTGATCTATCCACACGACGATCAAATTAACCAGAATTGTGCGAAGTGGAACACCATGACAATGGGAAAGATTAATCTTGATCGTGTCGAGTCAGCGTCGAGTTATGCAGCTCAATAACGAGTTATAAGAGCAGTGGTGCATCACGTACGAATGATTAAGGGCTCAGATATTTTTTAAAAGTTATGTTTGGTGTCTATCCAATTATTTTATAGTTAAGTCAGACAATTAAATAGAGTAAAAAGTATCTTTGGAATTTCAAAAGCAATTGATATTATTTTAAAGACTGTTGGAGCACACGTGTAATTACTTCTATATGCTTGATGCTTTATTTTTGTGGATCGTAAATGAAAGATAGAAGAAAAATCTGTACTGGTTGGACACATTACAAATTATGAGAGTGAAATAAAAAACACACCAACAAAATTCTTAAGAACGCCACTGATGAAGATGGGGTAGTTTTCCTTCACCGGTTCTTTCGTAGTGGACGTGAGCGCTATATTATGTTTACAAGACATTTCAAAAATGCCGTCTTATGTGGACATGGAAGAGAATTGCCGTGTTCCGTTGGTTAAGCAAACAACAACACATGCAGAATTCTGGATATTATTTGCAGCGTATAACATTTTATATTCAACTCGAGTTTTTAGTTCCGTAGTAAAATTTTTGTGTAATGTGGCACATTTGCAACGTTTTTATACTATTATTCATTTTTCTAGTTGCAACTTAATTGGGCAGAATGAAATTGTTTAATTTGAGTTTATGATTAGCAGTTTTTTTACTTTTAAACTAGTATGTCAGCCTTTCTCAGTCTATAAAAAAAACGCCATATGTATTTTTAAAAATAAATAATATTTTGAACCTAGGTCAGTGCACACGGATATTCATCAAAGCAGACCAACAGATTTTAAGTGTTTGGGAGAGGAGAGTGCTACGAAAAATTTTTTGTGGCAAAAAGGAGTAAAAGAAATGGGATAGAACAACAAACGAAAAAATAAGGCAGCTATATGGGAAATTAGACGGAGTGAGAACACAGCGCAGAGATTAACATGGCTGGGGCAAGTGACGAGAAAGTAAGAGCAGCGATTACCAATATTAAGTGAAATTGGAAGGTCGAAAAAAATGCAAGCCAAAAACAAGATGGAAAAAAAAGGCGAAGACACTAAATATTACTGATCTGAAAAAGAGATCAGGAAACAGACAGAAATAGCTAAAACGTATGAGAATTTAAGGTCCTTAGCTACTTCATATTATTGTAACCTTAGTAAACGATTTTATAGCACATTTATTACTTAAAAAATTATTATTTCTTGCTACAGCTACTGCGTAGTTGTTTCTTCTATGCATTTGACATGTATTTGCTGATCTTTATTTCTTCTTTGGAATTCGAAGTAGCAACTTCAAGAAATGTTTCGAAGTCATATTGTATGTTTTCTATTGTATATTTCCCCATTCTGTCAAATATATAGTAAAACTCTAACTTTTGGAGGAACAGTATGTGCTCGTTATCAACGAATTAACAGTTAACATTAAAATAAGCAAGAAAATCTAAGCTTTTTAGCTGGAACGGAAAGCGACCAATTTCCACTTTTTACTATTGTAGGTACTCTTTTGTGTGTAAGATTTTGCAGAATGCATAATAAATTTTTAATTGGTGCAATAGTATTATTTGATACAGAAATACACTGGAGTGTTCGTACAACATAGGTTTTGCCGTATCAAGTTCAGTTGGTAGAAATGTCCGTTTATAAATACCTTTTGCATTTAGCTCCTTTGTAGTTTTTAATTAGCTGTAAAGTTTATTGAGCTTGTTAGTATCAATTGATTCGTCAGCTAAATCTATCAAAAATATAACATTAATGACTACGTGGATACAATTGCTGGCCGAACTAATTCAGGGAGACGGTGTGCAGTTCTTTAAGTACTTCTGGCTAAATTTAAAAGCCAAAATGGACCCCAACGAATCTTTTAATTAACGACAAGTGTATTTAGGTATCATAAGGAATTCGTAGACTCCAGTAACATAATTATTCTAAAGAAAAGTTCAAGGCAAGCATAGGCAGCAGTAACAATAACAAAACCTCAATGTTAGTATCACAATATAATAATTACAAATTCAGTATAATATCGTACAAAGTAGAGGTAATCATTTGCTAAACAACTGTTATTGTAGGGTAATAAATTTAAGCCAAAAATTAAGGCTCACCTCATAACAAAAACTCGGCTTGCGAGAAAATGAGCTTAAACACAGATTTAAAAGTACAAAATTAAATTATATTGAATACTACAACAGTTTAAAAGGGTGTAATAGAGGTTAACGCAGGCTGCGTGGAAGAAAAACACCGAGTGCTTTCAGGTAGATAAGTAGATTTACGTATGTCTTAAATCACGACACGAAAAGCTTCAATAGACTTACTCCAGATCAATTTGGGCCACGTCTACAAGTGAGTCAGCAACGCGCTTTAATCCGCCAGAATTGGCGCGAGAAAAAATTCTCAGTAAATCGCCAGGGTTGCAAAAGCCGCCAATATCAGCAAGGGCAAATTCCAACAAACATATACACTGCATGCCCGCAAAACTACTTGACAATTCAAAAGGTGCTAAAACTGTTCGCCATCACAGCATCCAAACGGAAAAGGACGCCGGGAACAAAAGCCAAAGTTTCTGTGGCTACCCGTGCCGATAAACAAAGTGCAAACAGGCGGGGAGCACGTGAAATTCAAATACTGTACTACAGACATTGGAAAACACAGAACTGCAAAACTATAGAGGCGTAATCCAAACGTAACAACCTTAATACTATCCTTACCTAAATTTTTATTAACGACCAATACTTATAAATCCAACATATAATTACCCCGGATAATGCTTTGTGTATATTTATGTACTACACAGGCATAGAGTGAGCGCTCTGAAATACATTTGAACAGCATTAAATATTATGTAAGCGTGAGTCAGTTTGTGGTTGCTACACGTATTTGCAGTAGGAATTGAATTTTGTACACGTGCACAGTTTTGTCAATATAGAGTGGGCAACCATATTAGAAGAAATTACAACTGATTGTAGTACCCCATTCGAAAGCTTCATAACAATGCGAATATTCTCACAAGCATGTTTGACCACGCTTGTAAAGTTTTTAAGTCATGCTATTGCCTCACGTAGGAGTTTCTTAGCGTACGTTAACTAGCATCGTGTGAACACGCTTTATAAAAATTGAACATTTGACTAAAATTTAATTAGGGGCGCTTATTTTATTGCATGTGAAAAGGGATGCCTAAATATAAAAAATTTGAGAACCTTATAGTTG
>CALNHX010006903.1:0-81813 GCA_940337035.1 Agriotes lineatus
AATTTAGAGCTTATTTTACTCTATTAACTTTTAAAGTAGATTAAATTTTCATATACAATACCGCGAGCGTTCGACGAATTGCCGAAAATTTTTGTCAAAGTGTATGAGTGTTTATTGCTTCGATATAAATTGGTCGAATGCGACAGCACGAGACCAGTTTTGAAGCAATAAACATGAATAAACACTTTGACAAAAATTCATGCAATTCGTCGGCTGCAAGCGGCATTTGAAGGACTATTCAACGAACAAAATTGACATTTCTTAGTAATTAATCAATTTTATCACGTCCTCTTTGAAAATAAAAATCTGTTGACGTAAAATAAATTGTTTGTCAAATTTGACATTTCTAATATCATATTTGATTAATTTTACAGGAAGTTAAATAAATGTCACAGGAAGAGAAAAAAATTGTCATTAAAACTCCGCTAGCGGAATTGTTGCACAATTTTACGCTGATTGGTGGCAAATGACATAAATACTAAATTATGATTGGTGAATAGTTAACTTGAAGGGGGTGAGTTGAATAGTCAACTAAATTTTTCCCATACATTTTTTTATGCGAGGAATAGTTTCGGAGATAGGAGGGAGGTAAAGGGTAAGATTTGGTTATTCCGTCAAAATATTACACAAGTTGCTTAACTTATCAAATTAATTGCTTCTATTAATAAAAATATCTAGAGCCACCATACATATTATTTTTAATTCTGGGTTCGTCACAAATCAGATAACTAATTTTGGTTCTCAGGGATAATTAAATGAGCGGTCTAGTGATATGCTTGACCTGAATGATCGTACGCCCCTATTTATAATGTAATTTACTTGCAACTTGAATTATTGTTGGCTAACTTATAGCAGAACAGAGCTCTTATTCAAGGTCTGGGTTCACAATTTTAGATTTAAAATTTTGATCGCACGCCTATGGTGGGTAGGTCAAAAGCAACCTAAATGCTACAACGGAGCTAATCTGTCATATAATTTTACGTCTTTATGAAAAACTAGCAAATGCAGATCGTTTTCGTGTTTGTGATATGAATTACTACTCAATGAGCAAATTAAATAGGTAAGTTTTTCATTTTCCCGCTTTCTTATAGCGTCGGTTGATCGTGTTTTGTTTCTAGCCAAAACCCTCCACTTCGTTGATTCGAAATAATGACATCAAGGAATCCTAACCTCAATTCTGGACTTCTAAATTCTCAATTTGAAGCTACTGAAGCTATTAAATCGCCGTGAATCTGCCAAGCAGCGATGCTATTCCACTCCCGGGTAGGTTTTACGGTGGTACATGTACAATTTTGCTTCACAACTAACCTTGCAATTTTTTCAGGTGCTGTCCGATGATGTCCGGAGAGGTGATAATGTGCCAGATCTTCTCTCAGCGAGCAGGAACCGTGGTGCAGGCCTTGGAGGAGCTGGACTGGTGTGCCGCCGATGTAGCCACGAAGTCAGGAACCTCGGAAACCGCCTCTTGCTGTTAAACGTAGGCCAAAATAGGATGGCGAACGTCCCTCGGAAGCCGTCGTGGATCGGAAATATTTTGTAGTGGCCGATTTTAAAACCCACACTTGTGCTTGAACACTGCTATGTCGTGAACACTCTGGTAAAGTTTCGAAGCTGTATTTTAATATTTACTATATAAAAATTAGATTTTTCTGGGAGAATAAAACTGGGCTGTCAGTAAAATTATTTTATTTTTAGTTGTTATTAACAATTGCACATCAATACAAATAGGAAATCAACTCTGTTCAATTGACCTTTTTAACAAATAAATTCTTAAAGTCTAACTAATTTTACAATTCTACCTTATTTACTAAATTGTCCTTTGATTTTTGTAATCATTGTCTTACATTATCACTCGCGTTGCACCGTTTTAAATGTCTTTTCATTCACTTATTGCACTGACTCATGTTTCTTTTCGCGCACATCCTCTTTTGATCACTTCTGAATTCAATTAAAAGTCCATTTCATTGTTATACTTGCTAATCAATAAACTGTTTGTAAATTCAGCGAATTTCCAATATTGTTGTTCCATTTTCTGTTTTTATTTATGATTTGCCTTTAGCTTTGCCCTCACTTCGTGCTCGTTGCACCCTGCTTTGCCTTCTTCCACATTACCTTATTATGATATGCTCACAAAGAATTGTTATTAATGAATTATGACTTGCAAAATACCCTCGACCAGCATTTACTAATTATTTTCATAATCGATTCATTCTTACAAATTTAGATTGATTAAATAGAACATGAATCCAACCTCTATGATTTGAGCTCTGCCTTGTTCTTTATGTTAGGAGAATTAATTTCTTTATTACTTGCATAGCTTTGCACATATTATTGCTAAATTCAAGTCTGATTAATTTTTATTTTATTTCAATTAGATGCAATTTCTCAATCTAAGCTTGTCTGAATTATTCATTATTTTGTTGTGCTGTTAGAAGTGAGACTCAGGGCTTAAGACCATCTCAATATATCGGTAACAATTGTTGCCAGCATCAGCAATATTATCTGCCTGTGTATTTGGCTCGTTAAAAGTAAGCAATTTATTTCTTAGTTTGACATCACGTTGCACTTTTTTAAAAAGGTCCGTTTTGCCATTCCTGTTTATTGCGATCACGGAATCACAGCCTGTAAAGGCATAAACACACAATAAAACATCGTTCATGTCCCCTAATTCATGCTGCAATGCTTAAATATTGTGAACTTTATGTGACTGGTTGCCTTTATCAGGCACCATAATCTTTAAGCTGCAGTTGGGAAGAGCAAGAGCAATTAACACGACTAATAGGTTAGTGTTGTCACCTATTACGTTCACCTCCAACCCCTCTTGAGCTGCTGTAATTTTTGACGAAACAATCACAATATCTGCGTCCCCAGGGGCCTGGAGCACATTGCAACCTTTTTTTTAAGTACTCCGTCAGACGGGATATTAGCAGTTCCTTATTGTTTGTGTTTGCAAGGAATTCACTCCGCCTAGAGGTGATTTGGATGGGGTCATCTACTTTCACATCTACGTTGATAGCTGAGCGAGACCTTCACAGATGTTCTTCATCTTTTGTAATGAGCTGTTCACTGTAACCATCGAACACATCTTAAGCGCTGCAGGACGCTGCCAAACAACACAATGTAAGAAGTGCCCTCCATCTCATTCACTCATTCATTCATTATCCATTTTCAATCCAGTTACGGATGTAGGCCTCGACTAGTTCCCTCCACCTTGTTCTGTCTTGGGCAGTTCGTTTCCATGCTAGGCCGGCGTGTCGCTTCAGGTTGTCTACCCATCGCATCTGTGGTCTTCCACGTGTTCTCTTTCCTAACCATGGCTGCCAGTCTGTTCCACCTATCATCTGTTTGACGAGCGTTGTGTCCTGCAAAATGCCATTTGAGTCGAGCTGTTATTTCACTTACATCTGTAAGTTTTGTCGTTTGCCGTATCCACGAATTTTGTTTTTTGTCTTTAAGTGTTATGTTTAACATTTGGCGTTCCATGGCACGTTGGGTCTTTATTAATTTATCTATATTGGAATGGTACTGTCTGTCTAATTAATTTAGTGTTGTAATATGTTAATAAGGGTACCACGCAAATATATTTTTGTATTCGTGTTATCAAATCTTAGGTTGATTAAAAGTTATTTATAAATTAATAGATAAAATAAATAGTTGTATGCCCTTTATAATATCTTATTTATCTGCAACTGATCAAATAAAAACGATAGCTCAAATTTCGGTAAAGCAATTGCTCGTCTCGGTTAGGTCTACCCTGAATGCATAATTCATTAAAATTCGTTAAATACGGATCTGTTCTCCGCATTAGCTCAAACGCGCACAATCGAAAATCTGAAATTAGTTCAAAAGTTAACCAAGATGGACACCGTTTGCAACATTGCGTGTATTGACTGATAAATATCGTGAAATCGATCAGTCCTATCGGTAATTTGAATTAGGCTGTTTTCCCGGCATTAATTTGTCTTTTGTTTCAGATCTTGCAGGAACGCTATGTCATTTGTTTTCATAGCGTCGGTTTTAGGAAAAACATAACCTCAACTTTAATTATTGCAATTTCCGGATCTATGGCTTTTAATAGGTGTTTAATATGCCTGGAATCGGCTTCCTCAGGTCGTACTCTTGCTTTATGGTAAGCTTCAGGATTCTAGCGCCAATATTTCCTTGTAAAACTAACCTGCGATTTCTGCAGTCTGCAGCAAGCTCCTCGGATGATCTCAAGTGGCCGGATCTTCTCCTGGGGTGCTGGGATTGACGTGCCGGACAGACGTGCAGCAGTTCAAACCCCGGGCTCTGGAACCTCTTTCGGCCTGTGGCTCAAGATCGTAGGCTGGGATGGTTATGGCGAAGCTCTCGGAGACGTCAACGGTGGAAAATTACTTTTGTATGAGGGAAATTGAAATCCACACTTCTCCTTGTACCCGGGTATTTGGTCAACACAATGGTGTACTTTTTATTAATGAACTCAATTAGTTTCTATGTAAAAACTTAATTTATTTGGAGACACAAAAACTGGCTGCTATTAAAATAATTTATTCATTTGTCAACCTCCCTTAATTTGTTATAAACAAAAGCTAGCTACTTTCAAATTAATTACGGATATTAACATGGTTCAAAATACTGACATTTAACAATAATTCTACTTAAAACTATGATTTTGTACACTAATATTAATTCTAAAATAATTGTTTACATTTATATTAATTTTGCGTGTCTATTTGTCACTGCACTGACTAAAGTATTTAATTCGCGCGTTTCCTGTACTGGCTTCTTTTTGAAATTCCTGTTTTCTTTTCACGCATTTTTCATTTGCTGTGTACTTTTCTGCAATTTCTATCACCCTTGTCTTTTGATTTTTACGGTTTCCTTCAAATGCTTTAATGCCTTCTTTTTTATCTGCTCGTTGCATGTTCTTAAGCTTATCTATCTTCCAATTACCTTTCTTAAAAAACCCTGATTGGATTTCACTATTAAACTGTGACTGAATTCTACGCTTCATTCCCTTGCGTTTGCGATCCATCTTGTAATTATTAAATTTCATTCGGCTTGGCATTTACTTTAGCACAAACCTAATCAATTAACTAAACTTACATCCAATTTGGATCCCTGTGCGAATCGAGCTTTGCTTATTGCGTTCATTAATTAATTATTCTGCAATTACTGGCATCTCATTACAAATGTATTCATTCTGGCAAATTTAAAATTTTAGCTTTGCAGTTATATAAAATATCTCACTCTGAGCTTGCATGAAATGTCCATTAATTTGCCACTTCTAACAGAGTTCAATTATAGGGCTTAAAACCATAGCAATATTTCTCCTTGTGAGGGTCCAGGTCTGTGCTCCATAAGTTAAAACGGGTAGTATGCAGCTATTGGATACTTTTGATCTAAGGTGTTGGGGTATCTTACTATTTCTCAATATATAGATTTTGGTCTACCGAAGGCGGACCAGCCTAATTTTGCCCTCCATCTACAACATACAATACCCCCTGTGTCATCTCATCATCAGGTGGATCAGTCCCTCCACAAAATAACACTTTCAGCAAGGACGATTTGGTGCCTTTCCTCATCAAACCACTTTCGTCAAACAGTGACGGAAAATATTTACATAGTTCATCACTAAATATTTCTTTATTTAGTACAAACCATGCGGTGAAGCGGCTGGCCGGGGTTGACATGAGTGGTGTTATTTCGGATGTTGACAGACTGTATCACGGCTGCTAACGATTTGAGAGTGTATTTTCTTTTGAAACGGATATCACTGAATATCATCCTTTCTATATATTGTATTGCAGATAATCCAATATCACAGGCCTCGTCACAATTTGTTTTCGAGTCAGCCAAGATAACTGTGGAAAGGGAAAGCAGCTGAGGATGTTTTGAAAAAGGATGGTGCTGTTGAAACCGAGAAATATGTGCTTGGCATTTCGCTTCTGGTTTGCATTAAGTAACTCTACGTGCTGCTCTGAGGATGCAAATCTCTTAATTTTTTCGACAATCCTTGAGCAGGCATCGATTTCAGTACAATATCCGCTGCTGTTAATTACTGTCGTCAATCGCCTAAAATTGTTAGAACTATTTGTCAAGCCTAGATATTTCCTCAAATTTTAGCATCTTTCCGAATCACGTAGTAAAAATCCATAATTAGTGGTAATGTTATTAAAATTCATTCTCATTTTCTTAAGAACCTTTCGTTGCTAACGTGTTACAGACCCCTTTTGTATTCATCGAAATCCATTTATAAAATTCACGCTTTGTTCTTTTCTGCTGATTAAGTTCGTGGAATTCTGTGTTCAATGTTCTTTATGCATCGTTGCAGTGACGCGATCTCTTATCGTTTATGGTTTTAACGACGACAAACGGGCGCTTTAAATGGCCGGCGGCTTCCCCAAGTTTCGAATAAGCTGCCAAGGCACATTGCATCAGTTCGTTGGAAAATTCCGCACAGCTCTCGTTCTCTACTTAAGCTAGACAAGGACGGAGCGTAGTCACGCGCTTACGTCAACGGCAGTTACATTTCGGATCTGTGACTTAAGCGTTACTTCCTACCGGTCTCTGAACTAAAACAGACGTATGTGATTTTTAGCCCCAGGTTCGCATCGCCTTGCGACCGGGGGACTCTTGTAATGACTTGTAATTCCGCTTTGAATAATTATGTATACTTCGTGAATCGTTTTGTGCCCATTAGAGGTATTAGAACTGTTTCCTTTTCGTCGGATTTGTGGTGCCTTCTGGAGAAGTGCTGCACGTGTCGTGATGATGAAGTCTTGGGGTCGCTGTTGAACAGTTACGCCCTCGTAAGCTCTGAATTCCCGTCTACAATAAAGAGGCAACTTCAAATTTACGTCGCAAGACGGATTATCAGTGGGAATATCAGCCATAAGCTTATTTGGGGCATACCGAACTTCCATTTATCGTTTCTAAGATTTGCCGTACCGCCTCGGAGTTCAATCCACCCGCGTTAGGGGATGTTAGACCCAGACAGCCTTCGTCAGCAATTTCCCGTTCCTATTGTGCAATTTCTTCAGGCATCTTAAGGCAGTTTGTTTAGAAAGGTGATTACATACAGCATCGTACGTCAAATGCAACCAGCTGATTTTCTTCAGGTAATAGGTTACTGTAAATTAGCCTTTATAGTGTATCATGTACAGCGAGCGTCGAGTGTTGAACAGTTCAGCGTTTTTGTTGTTAATGATGTTATTTGCTATTTGCTAAATTTATTGAATTGCCGTCGTATTTCTTTGTTTGTGTAACGTAACTTGTGGCAGTTTCGTTTGCCTTGAGCCACATTAGCTAATGTATTTGCAGTCAAGTTTAATGTCTGTAATTAAGTTAACATATAGCGCAATCTAACCCAACGAATCCTTTTGAGCATTTTTAAATATAACTAGTCAATTTCATGTTCATTGTCACCTACATATATTTTATTTATTGCAATAGAGTTCATTGTCAAGTATTTATGTTTTTCATTTGTGTGTTTATGGTATTTGCTTGCGTTTTATGTGTATTTTTCAACTGTGAGAAGGAGTTTAGCAGCTGCTTTAATGAGTTATTGTTGTAAGGTAAGTCGATACTGTATATATCTCGCCAACCAAACTCTGCCAAGGTAGAAGTAGGCAGGTGGATTATTTACTTCCATTTTCAAAGTAATCTCACCTGGGTTGCTGTTGTTATTTCCTGATTTAGTCAAGAAAATGGGGACGTACCTTTATTTAACATCATTTACCTCTCGTATCGGAGTACAGCTCTAACTCGAAGGTAGTAAAGAATCCGCCCACGTGGCTGATTTTTTAGCTGGAGCAACGCTTCCTGTTGCCGCCATATTAACAGGGTTAGGGCCTTGTATTCTCGGTGTACTTCCCGATCATGTCGTCTTATCGTGTCGTAGATAGCAAGACCGGCTCTCGAGCGTATGATTTTGTTTTGCACGCTTGAGGGGCTGGATTGTTATGTCGTGGTATCGTTTTTGTGCGTTAACAAAATGTTCGCTCTCTGAATCGGCACTATAACTACTACTTTCACTGTCAAAATTAATGTTGAAAAACTCCTCCTAATTTCCATAACTAGATTAAATACCGTACAGATGTTCATAACCTTAACCTACTCCTATGCATTTCACTGAACTTTTTAGAAGGTTGTTTTCATACAATACCGCTAGGCTAGATTGCGGTACGCAACTAGGACCCGTAATTGTATTTTAAAAATTTAAAAATGGACTATATACCATGTATTTATAATGATCCTAACGACCTACCGCTGTCGTACATTGATTCTTCGTTTGTTAAGCACAATTACTGCCACATGGAAGGTCCCCTTGCTTTTGCTATGGCCCTAGTTGCCTGCCGCAATCTGTATAATTTTATTGAATAATGTTTTAAAAACTATTCCCCGATATAACTTATTGCCTGTTTTATCGCTTTTGTGCATTGACATAACTAGGATTTTTGGCTGGGAAGAGCCATCGACCAACCATCGTCAATACCTATGTATCCCTAAAAATACATGAATTTCCATACATACCATAGCTTTTCTGCATAAATGTATTTGCTTGTTCATTGGAGCTGTTATATGAGGGAGCCCCGTAAATTTCTGCAATCTAATAAAACAAAGTTGTGCAGCCAAAATTTGTTTTTCTACTACCACTACTAAAAGTAGGCCTTTTAGTGCTAGCTTTTTCGCTAAAAGTGACGTTTTATAATTCAGCGTGTTAAAAGTGAAATCAGCTGTTTACTTTTAACCTATGTGCTAAAAGTAAACAGCTGGTGTTGGATTTAGAATTTCAAACTGGAAGTGAGGTTGTAAAGTTCTTCTAGTTACTTCTTTCGTTAGAGGTAAAGTGTTTTGTAAATAATTAAAGTATTATATAATGAATAAAGTAAAATGTGTACATTTATAATTACCTTTGATAACTAACTTTGACAGCTACTGGCTGCAGAAACATCCACCTGCTCGTCAAGGCCATCTCTTTATTATGACATAAATTATAACTGTCATAAATGCAAACCTTTGTTAAATTGCATTTATGGATTAATAACAGTAAATTTAAGGCCGTAGAAAAAATACTTCGACTTCGTTTCATAATTTTCATGTCTCGTGCATAAACGTCCACTTTTAGCACGTGTTGCACTAATAGCTATTTTATTATTTTTTGTCAAAATATTCGCCCTTACACATTTACGCATTCGGTAAAACCATCTTTCAAAACATAAATTCTACTTTTTGAGTCACCTGAGAAACGAGCTTTTTGAAGCTTGCCACAGTACCTTCGGTAGTTCCAAATCGCACAGCAAGCATTTTATCCTTTAATGGAGGAATAGAAAATAATCGGAAGGTGCTAGGTCGGGACGGCATGGGGGATAACTTGACAATATTATCCCGAAAGTCTCTAAAAATTATTTTGTTTGATGTGCGGTATGACTAGAAGCATTGTCATGGCGCCGAGAGATCTAACTCCTTGGGCGCCGTAAACTAGCTTTTTGAATAACGTCTGGCAGCCATACTGTTGTGTACCATTCTGCGGTAACCGTACGTATATTTTCAAGCACGAAGGTTTTACATACACAAAAACACGGCAACCAGATCAAAATATCACTATAAATATCTCAATAGAAGGAAAGTATCACCGTATATAGTAGTTGTTTTAAAAGTCTCTCAAATACAGGGTGATTTATACCGTACGGAGGATATTTTTAGGGTAGATAGAGGGGAATAAAGTAAATATTTTTTATTAATACAATTTTTATAAAATCTCAATAACTAAAAAGTTATAACGATTTAAAGCTTAGTTAAATAAGAAGTAGTTGTTCGTAAATTATGTGGGTACGTAATATATGTTTTAAATTTAAATTGAGGATATTTGAGTTAACTGAACCACATTTAGTTAAAAAAATGATTTAAAATAGATGTAAAATATAAGTTACGGCTTCTTAATTTTTGCCAATATTTTTTGTAGCCACTATTGGGAGCTGCTGAATAATAAAAAAATAATAGGCAAGTTGTCGTTGAAATTTAGGAAAGTGTCAAATTGGCATTTCAGTAAATTGGAACACATCAAATTTAAGATTTGTTAATAGTGGTTGTTATTAAGTTATTAGTTCAGATAAAATGTTGAATTACACTAACGATGAATACATGGACATAATAGTCGATGGGAGCTGCCGATCAAAGTGCTGCATGAACAAGCCGTATGTATTTAGAAAAATTTCCAAATAAACAGACCCCTCCCGAAAATACATTTCTCCGGGTTATTCAACGGGGAAGAGAGACTGGGAATTTATAACCACAAAAGGGTCATGATGGTGGAAGACCAAATCGACACGCGGTTGATGTTGAAAAAGAAGTATTGGAAAGAGTAGATGCTAAATCGACAACTAGTACAGTCCAAATTGCCCAGGAAGCTAATGTGTCTCAGAACTTTGTTTGGCGCACATTGAAGATGAAAGGTTTGTATTTGTACCCTTTTAATTTCCAAAAGGTACAAGGACTTGCTCCCAACGCTTATCCGTTGCGGCAGCAGTTTTGTGAGTGGTTGCTCAATCGCAGAAGAAGAAGCAGATTTTCCAGGAAACGTACTAGTAACTAACGAATGCTGTTTTACCAGGAATGGTAAGCTCAACTTCCACAATGCCCACACATGGGCTGATGAAAATCCTCATGCGATCCGCCAAAGTAACTTTCAGCAACATTTTAGTTTAAATTTATGGGCTGGAATTGTGAACGGCCTTTCGAATTGCCGGCGCGTCTCAACGGCGAATCTTACTTGCATTTTTTACAAGAAGTTTTACCAGGACTCCTAGAAGACGTTTCATTGATTGTGCGACATTAGATGTGGTTTATGCATGATGGCTGTCCATCACATTTTAGTCGTCCTGTAAGAGATTATCTCGATCACACCTTTTTGCAATGGTGGATCGGCCAGGGTGGATTTATTCAACACCCCCACGCTGATCTCAACCGACTGGGCTTCTTCTTATGGGGATACCTGAAGACCGGATACATGCAACTGAAGTTGATACCATTGAAAAGTTGCGCTATCGAATCAACGTTACTATAGATAACTTGAGAAAACAATTTCCGCAAGTGTCGAGAAATTGGATTCGTCGTGCGCTACTGTGTTGAAAAGCGGGGGCAGCATTTTGAACAATTTTTGCGATTTCGATAAATTTTTATACTTATGTAGTTATTGTTCTAGTTCCTTTTCATAATTTTCTATTTTTGCTAAATGTATGTTACTTTAAAAAACGTGCTCAATCTAATAAAAAGACATTTTTGCTTATTTAAAATTGAAAATAAGTAAATACATAATTTAAAATTAAAGTTATGTACCTACACCAAGTTTCTAAATAAGTTGTAAAAAATATTTTTTCTTAGTAAACGATAAAAAATGCAAATTCGTTCTTTTTTAATTATAAGAATATAATAAGTAATTTAAAAAAATTAATAATAACAAGCATTGGAGTGAGCACTCTGTCTTTTTATCTCTAAGTTTGAAATTATAATATCGTGTCCAAGCAAACAACGAAATCTTGTTCATTTGAAAAAAAAATCTGGAAAACAATTTAATTTCAGCAGTACTCAATCAGTGGGAAACTTTTTTAAGTTAGGATAATTTCCGTGTTACGCGCCGAATAAATTGTAGAGGGCGACCGTAGTGCTGAGTACCTACAGTGACTATATAATCACAGTGTGGCCATACGGTGGTCATGTTTTCTATTGGCTGAAGGCAAAATGATTCCAAGTTATTGTCATTTTTAACAGTGTACAGAATGTTTAGTTACAAAAAGTTACTAATGTCAAAATAAGACATTGGCATTTTATAACTTGTCAAAAGTTTGAATGGACGTATCACTTGATAAAATCCGCCATTAGTTTTCCCGCGGCCATGAGTTTTCCAAATTATATTTTGTTTCTACGGAAAAGAAACATATTTTGACGTTTCTCGCAAATTAGTTATTATCACAGAAAACAATTACTTATTATGCCTATTACTTGTGTTTTTTAAAACTATTGACACAGCTTCAAAGACAAGTCCATTTTAGTTAATAATACCTATATAATAATGCACAACACTACAGGCCGTGTTTACACGATAAAAAGTACCATGGTTGCATTCGTACGTTTCTATTTTCGGGTTTTTGTAAACAAACTTCCCAGTACCTTTAATAGCAATATTATCACAGAAAACAGTTACTTATTATGCCTATTACTTGTGTTTTTTAAACTATTGACACAGCTACAAAGGCAAGTCCATTTTGGTTAATATTAAATAAAATTCATATCTACTTAGTGAACGCTACCAACGCCCGAAGCAAAGTACGTTTTAAGGCGTGTTTCCGTTTACGTTACATAACCTCAAATTTTTATGCTTGGCCCTTCTTTGTGGTGATTAGTCTTCTAGCAGTGGCTACAAGTATTAATTCTGTGATAAGGGTCTACTGTGCATCAAATAATTGTAGTACAAAGCAAGGTAAGGGAATAGCGTTGTTCAGATTTCCCAAAAATTTGCAACAACGGGATTAAGAATTGGACTCCGACTAATGCTTCACGGTTATGTGAGGTAAGTAGTTTTGAATAAAATTGTACCTACAATCCTACTGCTTCTCATTTTCTGCAGCGTCACTTTGAAGTATCGCAAATTAAAACTAACGCTGATGGCATCAGAACATTGAAGTCGAATGCAGTACCTACTTTTCTTACATCTTCTATCCCTGGAAATGTTTCTGCACGTTTCGAATCTCTACCATCAACATCCAACTCTACGAGTGCATCTTCGACAGTAATTATTAACAACCCAGCTACGATCGAGGTACGTAAAGCCTGTATGATACGACGCTAATAATAAAGTGTTGAAACGCTGAATTTTTGTACCTACAATATTATTGCTTCTCATTTGCTGCAGCGTCACTTTGAAGTATCGCAAATTAAAACTAACGCTGATGGGATAAATACAGTGAATGCAGCACCTACATCGTCTAATTCTAGAAATGTTTCTGCACGATTCGAACCTCTACCATCAGCATCCAACTCTACGAATGCATCTTCGACTGCAATTATTAACAACGCAGGTACGATCGAGGTATGTAAAGCCTGTATGACACGACGCTAATAATAAAGTATTGAGGCGCTGAATTTTTGTACCTGCAATATTATTGTTTCTCATTTGCTGCAGCGTCACTTTGAAGTATCGCATATTATAACTAACGCTGATGGGATAAATACATTGAATGCAGCACCTACATCGTCTAATTCTAGAAATGTTTCTGCACGATTCGAACCTCTACCATCAGCATCCAACTCTACGAATGCATCTTCGACTGCAATTATTAACAACGCAGGTACGATCGAGGTATGTAAAGCCTGTATGACACGACGCTAATAATAAAGTATTGAGGCGCTGAATTTTTGTACCTGCAATATTATTGTTTCTCATTTGCTGCAGCGTCACTTTGAAGTATCGCATATTATAACTAACGCTGATGGGATAAATACATTGAATGCAGCACCTACATCGTCTAATTCTAGAAATGTTTCTGCACGTTTCGAACCTCTACCTACAACATCCAACTCTACGAGTGCATCTTCGACTGTAATTATTAACAACGCAGCTATGACAAAGGTTTGTACACATTTGTATGTAACGACGCTAAACTTTATGCAAAATTTACTTGTAAATTTTTATAAAAATATTCAGCATTGTTGCATACAGAAAATTGGCTGCTAAATTTTGCGCTCAGTTTTCATGTAAATTATTTAAAACTTGTTCTAAATTTTCTGGTAAATATGCGTGTAAAAATGTATCGTAATCAAACTAAACTGCAGCGCATGACGCGAAATGAAAACATAAACATAACCTGAATTTTATTAGCATTGTTTAACTACGTGATTAATGTTGGCGCTCCTATCTCAGATAAATACTCTAACCTAACCTCAGAAAATAGCTAACAAACATGTTTGGCTAATTATAAGATCCCTGTAAAAGGAAGTTGTGTCAGTGTATCACACCATATTTTTTTGACGAGTTAATTGTATAGTATTTTACATTACAAGCCAGGTAAAACAGTTTTTACTGGCGATAGGATTGGGATGACTGGCGAGCCGTTAGGCGAGCCTGTCATATCCTTGAGCCAGTAAAAATGGTTACCTGGAGTGTATTGTTGAATATTTTATTTGTTCCTCACTTGTAAATAACTATAAATTTACCGTTTATTCAAAATGTCAAACTGACAAGCAACTAAATTCATCAATGTCACACATACTAAGGAAGACAACTCTGGCTTTGCACGCTATCATTTATCTATGAGCACGCTTGTAAAATATAACTGGCCAGCCAGTAAAAAATTTACTGGCTAGCCAGTTATGAAACATTTTCAAAGTGAATACAGTGACTTGATAAATTGATGTTTACAAGTGAGGAACAAATAATAGTATTTTACATTACAAGCCAGGTAAAACAGTTTTTACTGGCGATAGGATTGGGATGACTGGCGAGCCGTTAGGCGAGCCTGTCATATCCTTGAGCCAGGAAAAATGGTTACCTGGCGTGTATTGTTGAATATTTTATTTGTTCCTCACTTGTAAATAACTAGAAATTTACCATTTATTCAAATGTCAAACTGACAAGCAACTAAATTCATCAATATCATACATACTAAGGAAGGCTTTGCACGCTATCATTTATCTATGAGCACGCTTGTAAAATATAACTGGCTAGCCAGTAAAAAATTTACTGGCTAGCCAGTTATGAAACATTTTCAAGGTGAATACAGTGACTTGATAAATTGATGTTTACAAGTGAGGAACAAATAAAATTATTTACGTTGTACTTTCCTGACATTCGATGATTCTGAAGAAGTAAACCCTTCACAGCCGGCTGATTTTCAGGTATGCTGATCAACGATGAATTACACGAACAGTTATTATTTGATGCAACAATTTGTTTCTCCTATTATAGCGACATTTTGAAGATTACGTAAGAAATACACAAAACCGTGAGCTATTGCAGGGTCTGCCAGAAGATACACTTGCTTTCATGGATGTAAAGTGCAAGCATTGCGGGGCCTTACATTTTGCAGCAGATGTAAGTGGTCATCGCAGGAAAGAATTCAACGACTGCTGTAATTTCGGCAATGTAAAGCTCCCAAACCTGCAGTTATATCCCATACAGCTGGAACATCTTTTAAATGGAACTGATATCCATCGAGAAATGCCGCAAACTCGAAAATGATACTAATAAGCAAGCAAATTCCGCTGCGTGGTACCAATACAGAGCTGGTCGAATTACGGCTTGGAAATTTAAAGGCGTTTGCAGAACAAAATTGGAAAAACCATCTCTGTCCTTGATACGTTCAGTATGTTATTCCTTAGCAACTCGCTTTAAGACAACGGCTACAGTTTATGGTTGTGAACATGAAAAGAAAGCTCTCCAAACTTACCCTAATAAGATGACGAAAACTCACATAAATTTTGGTAGCAAAACAATAGGTGTATGTCTAAACCGAAAGTACCCACAGTTTGGGGCATCTCCGGATGAACTGGTGTTTTGCGATTGTTGTGAAATGGGGGTTGTCGAAATTAAGTGCCCTTATTGCGCAAAGGACATTGGCATAGATGACCCAAATGTTCTGAAACGTGCAAGTGTACAAAAAAAGGACGAAGAATTTAAATTAGATCATAACCATAGCTGCTACTACCAGATACAAATGCAACTCGCTATTACTGGAGTTAATTACTGTGATTTTGTGGTATGGAGTAGTAAACATTTTTTTCGTGAAAGAATACATTTCAATGAGGTATTTTGGGAAAAAGAAAGCGCTATTGCTATGAAGTTTTTTAACAATGTGGTTATTCCAGAACTTGTCGGTAAATATTTCACAAATAAAGCAGTTAAGGATGCTGCAGCTAATACCGATTGAAATGTATTCAAAAAGTCATTAAATGTTAATAATGGTACAATCCATATATATAATAGACTTGTCCGTCCGTCCGTCCGTCCGGGACGCTGTTTCAGCAGCCAAACCGTAAGAGCTAGAGAAAAAAGTTATTAAAGTTATATGTTTGGAATGGTCATGTCAGGTCAGGAACCGAATTTCAGTCACGTGAAACTTCCGGTTTTCGCGAAATTACAAAAAAGACCGTTTTTCAAATAGAACGCGTATTAAATAAAAATGTTTCAGCAGCCAAACGGAGCTGCGACCCTCTGCGCCTTAAAACGTCGATCGGTTAGGTAACCACTTTGACACCTTCCAGGTCTGGGTACAGTTTTTATTTAATACGCGTTCTATTTGAAAAACGGGTCTTTTTTGTTTTTTTAAATGAGACATTTGTCTCACTGGGTTGCTAGTTCTTTTTAACACGTTAAGCGCCGCAGCGGCCCGTAGGGACCGCTACCAATATTTCTCGTAGGGCCACGGCGGTCCCTAGGGACCGCTCGTAGTTGAAGCAGTTTTAATTCCGTATAGGCCAGTGGACCGCTGCTTACATTAGTTAAATGTACTGTATGGACCGCTCTGGCCTGTGGAGAACGTTCTGCAGTGCGAGTTTTTTTATTTATTATTTCCTTCATTTTTTATTGATTAAAAAAGGAAAAATTGCTGTTATTGTAAATAAACAATTGTATCATGATATTTATGACTTTTTGCTAGTATACCCATCATAACATACCTAAAAATGCTTAAAATAGTTTTTGGCCTAATAAGAAAATTTCAAAAATTTCTCGTGGCGCTCAACGTGTTTTAATAAAAATAGTAAGTCTAATACGGAAACAAGGACCACTGCTCTCGTAGCCACAAAAACTAAAGATAACAGTATAGGTATATTGTTTGTGTAAGGGTCCTGATAATGGAACGCCTATGATTGCTTGTTGTAATTTGCACTGTTCCGTGAAATGGTTTAATCTGATTTCTGTTGATTTAACATCTGTACAGTCGCGGAATTAAAAATCCGGACGAGTCTTATAGAGGATTTTTGCAATTTTTGAGTAATGTAAATTGAGCTTTGCATTTCTAGGTTAGCAATTGACAGTTAAACAGTGCAACGTGAAATCAACAAGCTATTTCAAATTTTCCCTCAAACTGCCATAGAAGAATAAATAAATAGCTGTTTACTCAAATAAGATGTTATTTTAATTTTAAAATATCAACATTTAAACTAAATTCAATATTTTGTAACTGCTCCACATATTGACAATTCAGTGAAATCAAATATGACCACAGTAGATATCTTTCATGGCCTACCTTGAGAGTCAATCTAGATTCTGTAAGCTGTACATGCATGACAACCAGAGCTGTATTAGAAGAATGGATTGCACGAAGGGGAACACCCAAGCAGTTATATCAACGTACATAAATCAAACAAGTAGAGACACTTATGCCAAATGTTGAAACCTGCCTAGAGTGCCTGGGACAGTGACTTAGGGGGTATTTCTAAGCTTGACAACCAGATGGCAGAAGAAAGTTCTACCTATTAGGGTCCCTGTATATAGGTTACTAAGAGTTGGGCAAACAAGGGGATACATTTTGATTGGTTTGGATCACTTTTTGCAAGGCATGTTTGATAAAAGTGTCTTTTTTACATATTTTGTAACATTTACGACCCATAGATTCACACATACAAATGTAAATTTTAACTAAATTGGCCGTATATTCCTAATAGTCGGTTCTAGAGATCCCAAGAATGATTGTTAAGGACTTTATAAACTTTTGCCGCCTCTCTTGCATTCTGAATTCATACTGTGCGTAGTAGACTGCCGGGCCGGCATCCGATTCTAAAAACACTTACGTTTCATCTGTCAACGTGGCAGCATGCAAACCGGTCCGCTCAACGAAAACTAATTCTTGTAAATGTTCAAATGTTCAATGTGTTGTTTATTGCTAATAAAGTCACATATTTCCGGCTTTCAACGAGTGTATTTATTCAGTGAAACCTACAATTCATACAGTCCACAAATTCCAAGGCGAGCTGGCAATCAGCAATTTTCCAAATGACGGAAAACTGAGAAGGCTACAAACATTGGTCCTACAGAGCCAGGATTAAAACCACATTACGTCATTGCGAGTCCAGTCAACAGCGACAGCATTCGACAACATTGGTCATTGGCAAGTACAAAAGCATATTCAGTTTGTATTGCATCGCATGCAATCGGCCGCAAGGAAGCAGCGTTCATATTCGCAGCAACGCGTGGAACGAAGAGGGCACATGCGGTGCCCGTAACGAGAGGAAGGAAGACAGCAGACGGTAGATACCCAAACGCCAAGTTCGTGCACGTGGGCATTGCAGCTGCTATCCAGACGGTAGTACGAACCACAGCAACGAGGAAAATCGGCAAAGCGGCACACACGAATATCAATGTAAGCCTAATTTCCTATTTTTGTGATTTCCTATGCATAAATTTGGTTTATTTCGTCTGTGTTTACATGTGTGCTTAATTTCAGCTGCGTATTATTGCGTAAACAAATGGTTTATGAGTCATATAAACATTTTAATTGCGTGAAATGCCAAGCTATTACGTTCGTTAGCGATATCCCCTGCATGTTTTATACTGCAATCGAAGCAGTCACCGGGGTCGTTTTCTGCGTCGTAAGCTACAAGTTTCTCGCGTTGTTAGCAAGCGCTGTCTGCGTTATAAACAAATTCGCGCCAGAGGCGTGCGAAAGGGTTTTATCATTAAAGAATATTTCAGATTCTGCAAGTAGTAAGGCTACCACGCGTAGCATCTTGCCTGAAATATCACAGATAGTTGACCCGTTGGGTCCGCGTACCAGAAGCGTACAAAATTCACGCCAGAGGCGTACGAAAAGTTAGTTCGATCTGTTAAATTGTTTTTAATTTCAACAATTATGGATCCGCTTGTAAGAGCACGTGGCTCTATCAAGGGCAAGCTTACGCGTTTTGCAAATCACGTGCAATCTTTGCAAAAAATTCATGATGAAGATCAATTCTTATCTAGCGCTCAGATTATTCAATTGCAAGAAAGATTGAATGATACAGCCACCTTGTTATCAGAATATTATGCGGTTCATGAGCAAATTTTAGAAACCAGTAAGGATACAGAATTTGAAATGCAGCATCAAGTTGAATTTGAAGATTCGTATTATTTTGCAATCTCACAAGCTAAATATTTGATTAATGAATACAACAAACAGTCTGATGTTGCACCAGATCGTTCTGGATCTCCTAATGGTAGCGTAAGATCAACGCATTCAAATTGCAGTTCACATTGCAATAATCAAGCTGTACGCCTTCCTGCCATTTCGATTCCCAAATATTCAGGGAACGTGTCAGAATGGCTGGAATTTCGTGAGATTTTTATTAGTATAATTCATGAGAATCAAGCGTTAACTAATATTCAGAAGCTGCATTACTTAAAGGCTAGTTTACAGGGTGATGCAAGCCAAATTATAAAAAGTTTAGAGTTTACTGCGGGTAATTATACTCTAGCTTGGGATGCATTGTGCAATCGATACAATGATCCAAAAATTCTGGTTCATAACCACCTCAAGGCTATTTTTGAACTTGAATCTTGCAGTAAGGAATCTGCAACTAAATTACGTACGATTAGCGATATGTTATTCA
Organism: Agriotes lineatus; assembly: GCA_940337035.1. Taxonomy (NCBI): domain Eukaryota; kingdom Metazoa; phylum Arthropoda; class Insecta; order Coleoptera; family Elateridae; genus Agriotes; species Agriotes lineatus. Next base: position 19,567 of record CALNHX010006903.1, read on the forward strand.
AGCATTTTGCAGCAATCAAATCATTAGCTACCGAAAGCGAGCTTCTTGATTTTGTTATAATTTATGTAGTTTCTAAAAAACTGGACCCCACTACATTTCGTGAATGGGAGGTCCTTAGAAACCGGTCAAGTTCTGACCTGCCTAATCTTGATGAGTTCAAGGAATTCTTACAAAATACAGCAAATCTTCTAGAAACTCTAGAGGTAAAAGATAGCAAGCTTGTACCCGAAAAGTCTTCCAAGGTACATTCGAAATCATTTGTGTCGGGTACCCCTTCGTGTCCATTTTGTAAAGGATCTCATTCCTTGTACAAATGCGATAAGTTTGTCAAGCTGTCTGTTCTTGACAGAAAGTCAAAGGCAAAAGAGCTCCGCGTATGCTTTAATTGCCTAACTCAGGGTCACCTTGCGAGCCTTTGTAGCTCCAAATATACGTGTAGAAAGTGCAAATCAAGGCACAACACCCTTCTTCATGAGGATAAGCCTCAGAACGCTTCTTCTAGTCAACCAGGATCTGCGATGTCGGCAGAAACCCCTGTTGAACTAAACCAATCGATTTCGGCATTCTGTTCGAATGCTTTTCAGGTACTCTTACCTACGGCTACCGCTAAACTCATCGCTGATGATGGTACGCCTCACGTTGTGCGAATCCTGTTGGATTCCGGTTCCCAATCGAACTTCATACGTTCAGATTTGTGTAAAAGGTTGAAGCTTCCAACTCGCGAAGTCAACGTTACTGTTTCTGGCTTAAGTAGAGCCACTTCTCAAATCAAGGCTAGGTGTGATATCAAGCTTCAAGCCCCTCACACTTCATACGGCATTGGCCTATCCTGTCTTGTTCTCGATGAGATTACGGGTGTTACCCCAAGTTTTCGCGTCCAGCGAAACAGCTTCAAGGTTCCTGATAACATCAAGTTATCAGATCTGTCCTACGACCAACCGGGCACCATCGACATTCTGATTGGTTCGCCCATTTTCTGGCAGCTCCTTTGTATTGGACAAATTGGTCTAGGCCCAAATCTTCCCATCCTCCAAAAGACTCGTTTTGGTTGGATTGTTTCTGGCCCTACAGGCCCTCCTTCTGCGTACCCTGTACAGTGCAATCTTAGCACGATCGAGGATGCTGCTAGGTTTTGGCAACTCGAACATTACCCAGAGGAAAAGGTCCGCACAAATGAAGAGAACGCCTGTGAGGCACATTTCGTGCAAAATACTCAACGAGAAGCGAATGGTCGATTCGTTGTCTCTATCCCCTTTCAAGAAGCCTGTAGAGGTACTGGGCGATTCATTGCAAATCGCTCAGAAAAGATTCTTATCATTAGAGAAGCGGTTACAAGCGAACCCTGACTTGTCCAATCGCTATTCGAGTTTCATGAATGAATATTCTGAATTAGGTCATATGTCCGTTTCAAACCCTAATTCAAACGAGATATCCTATTATCTACCCCACCACGGAGTCTTAAAAAGAGGAAAGCCTGACAACTAAACTCCGAGTTGTATTCAATGGTTCTCAAGCAACCACTTCAGGGCAATCTCTGAACAGTATTCAGATGGTTGGCCCAACCGTGCAGCAAGACTTATTTTCAATTCTTGTTCGCTTTCGCAAGCATTTATTCGCTATATCAGCTGATATCGAGAAGATGTATCGCCAGGTTCTGGTGAATCCTAACCATAGGCGCCTTCAGAGAATCTTGTGGCGACCCTCCTCAGCTGAGCCTCTTCGGTCGTACGACCTGAATACGGTTACGTATGGCACCGCTTCAGCATCTTTTCTTGCTATTCGATGCTTAACCCAATTGGGCATCGAATGTGAGGCTTCAATCCCGAAGTCTCTCGAATCATAAAGGAGGACTTCTACGTCGACGACCTTCTGACAGGTGCCGACACTCCTGAGAAAGCGCGTACTCTCTCTGCTCAAACTTGGATCAGATTCTTGAGTCAGGCTGCTTCAAACTTAGAAAGTGGATTTCTAGCTCTCCAGAAGTTCTCGATGGAATACCAGATTCCGATTTGCATCCGGGGTGTTCTTAATTTCAGTGCACATGAGCACACAAACACCTCCCTTGGTTTGATTTGGTCCTTTAAAAGCGATCATCTGATGTTCAATATTTCAAATTCTACAAGTAGTAAGGCTACGAAGCGTAGCATCTTGTCTGAAATATCGCAGATATTCGACCCGTTGGGTCTTCTAAGTCCATGCACCATGGGTGCCAAGGTTCTTTGCAACAGCTTTGGATGGAAAAGCTGGATTGGGATGAACCCGTTCCTAAAGCCATACAAGAAAAAATGGTTTAACCTATCGCAGTGAGCTTCTCATGCTCAATGACGTAGCAATTCCTCGTCACGTCCTCTGTCGGAGCGTGGTCGAGATAGAGCTCCATGGTTTCTGCGACGCCTCTAACAATAGTTACGGTGCGTCGATATACTGCGTTCCAAGAATCAGGAAGGGGAAGTACAGGTTCACCTTCTCTGTTCCAAGGCCAAGGTAGCCCCTTTAAAGCCCTTGACAATCCCGAAGCTCGAGCTCTGCGGAGCTGTTCTTCTAAGCAAACTTTCCGTGCAAGTCATAAAGGCACTTAATTTGCCCATATCTAGAATCGGTCTGTGGACAGATTCCACAATAGTGCTAGGATGGTTGAAAACAGTCCAAATCTTCTTAAGACCTTTGTGTGCAACAGAGTTGCTGATGTTCAGCAACTCACCTTTGATGCCACTTGGGCGGCATGTTCCCACAACGTCTAATCCTGCTGATCTTCTCACTAGGAGAATCACCCCTTTAGGTTTGAAAGAATTGAGCCTTTGGTGGCATGGTCCACCTGGCTAAGCGAAGGTGAGGCCTCTTGGCCTGCTTCCCAAACATGTTCGTGCTGAGCTTCCAGAATTCAAAAAGGAAGTTCAGAGTCTTCCTGTCACCTCTGTTGAACCATTTCCGTTCAATCAGTATTCAAGCTTTGCTCGCTTACAACGAGTTATAGCTTATTGCTTTCGTTTTCATAACAATGCGAGAGCCCCTAAGGCTGATCGTCTTTCTGGTCCCCTCTCTACAGATGAACTGCAAGCAACCCTTGTAAGGCTTGCAAGGTTTTCACAACGTGAGTCATTTCCTGACGAACTTAAACTGTTGTCACAGAGCAAGCCTGTGAAACAATCTTCTGCTTTGATATCCCCTGAATCCCTTTCTGGATTCCGAGGGACTGCTAAGAGTTGGTGGTAGGCTCCACAACTCTCAATTACCCTTTGACAAGAAGTTTCTTTTAGTGATTTCTGGCAAACATCCATTCGCCAAACTCCTAGTATCGCATGAGCATCTTCGGCTTCTCCATGCCGGACCTCAAATGCTGTTAGCTAATCTCAGAGAACGATATTGGATCACCTCTGGCAGAAATATCGTCAAGCAAGTGGTTCATCAATGCTTACGGTGTTTTAGATTCTCTCCTAGGTTAACTGAACCCATAATGGGAGACCTGCCAGCCTCTCGTATTCAATCATCGCCCCCCATTTCATACGACTGGTATTGATTATGGGTGGACCTTTCATGATAAAGGATCGCAAGGGACGTGGGTTCTAAACTAGTAAAGTCCTACCTTTGTCTATTCGTTTGTTTCGTCACAAAAGGCAGTGCACCTTGAATTGGTCGCTGATCTTTCTACTGAAGCCTTCTTAATGGGCTTTTTCGCCGGTTTGTGGCTCGACGAGGCAAACCGCTCCATGTCTACTCAGACAACGGCACTAACTTTGTAGGCGCTATTCCGAGTTAATCGAATTAGGCAATTTTCTCGCGGAACAAAACCCTTCTATTTCCGAATCAGTCGCGAACGACGGAGTAGCTTGGCATTTTATACCCGCGCACAGTCCCCCACTTTGGCGGATTGTGGGAGGCCGGAATCAAGTCCTCCAAACATCACATACGTCGCGTTATAGGTAACGCTAGTCTAAATTATGATGAATTTAGCACTTTGTTAGCACAGGTGGAAGCGACCTTAAACTCCCCGACCCCTGTCCCCTTTGTCCTCTGATCCAAACGACCTTCAGCCTTTGACTCCTGCTCATTTCCTGATTGGTCGTCCGTTGGTGTCACTGCCTGATCCCAACGTAACTGAGATAGTCGAGTCTCGGCTGTCTAAATACCAGAGAATACAACAACTTCACCAGAATGTGTGGAAGAGATGGAGTAAAGAGTACATCTCGTGAACTCCAACAGCGCACCAAATGGCGCACGCATCTTTCGGACCTCCAGCCTGGTTCCATGGTCCTCATCAAGGATGACAATCTACCCCCCTCTGAAGTGGAGGTTAGGCCGGGTCACCGAGCTGCACCCTGGCCTTGACGGCGTTACGCGTGTGGCGTCCGTGAACACTGTGTCAGGGATCGTGAAACGATCCTTCGCCAAATTGTGGCCCGCTACCTAGTGTTGTGAACTAGTGCGTTAGCGTTCAGCGCAGTTTCCGTAAAGCCTTTTGGCTCCCCATTGTTCGGGTTTTCTTGTACTAGATTAAGATCCATGTTGTACGATACTTTTGGAGTGCCCCCGTAGCATTGAACTTTCGCTAGCTGAATTCTGAACTTGAATATTTATGGTTGGCTTTTGTCAATTTTTGCAAACTTTAAACTAGGGTATAATTAGCTATATCTTATTTTATAATTACTCTCCTATAATTATCATGCAGTTTCGTAAGCAATCCCTCGTTTAATTACTCCATATTTTGCAAATTAGGTTTATTCTTGCTATATTTCTACAAATATTTGGGTATGGCCGCTAGGCAACCGGTGATACAAATTGTTTTTAACTATTCCATTTGTTGGCTAGAGCAATGTTATCTTTGCCTGCAGTCAAACTTGCCTGACTGGTTTTTTTTGGCTTCCTCTGCCCAAATTTCTGTTATCAGATGACCTGTGGGCTGGGTTTTTGAATTTTTCGGCTTTCTTTCCAAGCTAAACTGTCGTGCTAGTAGGTGTTCCTCTGCAGCTAAGTGCTTCATAGCCCTTTGGTAGGGCTCGCCTCTTCGAATAGATTGTTTGAGGGGATCTGGAAGCATTTCTGCGTTATCGTGGATGTTCGTAATGATTAGATAGCTACTTACTTGCATTCCTTCGCTTTTGGCGGATCTCCTGGAAACTACTTTAGCACGCTTCTTTCGGCTCGACCCCAGCTTGAGGTAAGATTAGGCCAGTTTCTCTTCTTAATCGGGAATACATTTGGGGTTCTGTGCGTTTTTAGCCAAAAAATTCCCGGTGGGAATTAAGACACTCCCCATCTGCTTGAAATCCTTCCTGTCTGGAGCAGGCCTATCCCGTTCGACTGCACCCTGCTGGAATCCAGTTCGATGCACTGGGCCCTAAGATAGTCGCATCGCCTGTGAATGTTGCAACTCTCGTGGGCAACACTGAAGATTGAGCAACTGCTTTACACTCACCTGCAAGTCATTCTGCAGCCTCCACAGCTGGCACTGCCTCCCGCAGCTGCAGCCGCCCTCGTTGCTTCGCTAGCTACGTCCAACAACAGGGGAGCAAACGGAGAGATTAGGTTCTGGTAAACTTTCCTGCAGGCAAGACGTTATTGTAGATAATATGCATTGCGCCTGTTGTACTTTATAATTGAATCATACTGTTTCATGCCGTTAGCACTTCGGGCATGTGATTTAGGTGATAGGTTTCGTGCATCGTTAGATTAGTAATATTTAGAATTTGTGTAATTAAATGTTAGGGCCGCCGCGCAATGATATGCGGATACCCTCTGCTACTTGCTAAATTGAGGTCATAAGGTTTACCTGTGTATTGCTCCGTTTGTGCCTTCGGGTCTCCTACCCTTATTGACCTGTGTTATCTGAAAAAAATTTATAGAGTAGAACTTGTAGCTTTGAGCTTCACTTGTGTCCTTTCTGGACGTCGCGTTTACTCACCAGCTTGCATAACACAGTTCGGAAGCCTTAAAGCTTCGCTGTTTACATCACAAAACAGTATTTAATATTTTCATGTCAAACGTCCGGCGTGAAGTTAGGCACACTTCAGTAGCGTGTCTCATAAGCCGACTTCGGGAGCATTGTGATTATTTGTAGATCTTCGCTAACCGAGTAATGGGCAAATCCAAGCCTTTGCTTTCTTTAGCATATAAATATACATACGTACACTGAATGCATTTCTAATATGGACACCGTCGTTCATGTGTGGCCACGCAAACGCACGCTGATTCCGCCCCTTAGAAAATTTTGAATATAGATATAGCGTCATTTAGGGCTAACCTTCGGGGTTAAAACGTTAGCCGAGGTGGTCTTGTATTGCTCTGAGCCGGTATACGCGAAATTTTAAACCCGCTCCGCGACTCGCGCTTAATCAATTTAAATTATTTTAATTGTCTCCGCGACGCCCGGCGTACCCTCGTTTCTTTTTTTTTAGAGTGTTTGTACTGTCCAACGATTCGCGGCCTAAATTTTGCTTTATGAATATTTGCATGGTAATATTTATTTACGGCCCGAAACTACATTTCTTCTTTTTTTGCATGCATTTGTAATAATTTATTTAGATATATATATATATATACATTTACATTGAAATTTATAATTGTTACATCGTATGATCACTTATGTGTATTTGAACGCCTGCCTGATTTGTTGTACATTAATGTTTGTATTTGCACTATAGTACATACCCACCATTTATTAATAAAGCTGTGATATTTTCTTTGGTGGTTGATTTGATTGTTTTCTTTGTGCTGCTGGAAATTGTCCTGACCTTATGTACGGTCCGGCATAAGGATTAGAACTTGAGTCGTGGACCTGGCGCCCTATTTTTTTTTATACTTTTTCAGCATAGCTGGAACCCTGCGACCCTCGCGGCGAGCTAGCCCAATTAGGCCGATAGTTACCAGCCGGCAAAACATCAAATATAACTTTCGCCAAAAGGTAAGGCCGACCGTCTATCTTCCCTAACAATGTACTATTATGCTTTGTATATATGTGTGTTCATGTTACATGTTTTACTCTAGCTTTTACATGTCAACTCTGTACTGTTTTATTTGAAAGGTTACCCTTTCCAAGGCGGGCGGTATGTTAAGGACTTTATAAACTTTTGCCGCCTCTCTTGCATTCTGAATTCATACTGTGCGTAGTAGACTGCCGGGCCGGCATCCGATTCTAAAAACACTTACGTTTCATCTGTCAACGTGGCAGCATGCAAACCGGTCCGCTCAACGAAAACTAATTCTTGTAAATGTTCAAATGTTCAATGTGTTGTTTATTGCTAATAAAGTCACATATTTCCGGCTTTCAACGAGTGTATTTATTCAGTGAAACCTACAATTCATACAGTCCACAAATTCCAAGGCGAGCTGGCAATCAGCAATTTTCCAAATAACGGAAAACTGAGAAGGCTACAAACAATGATCAATACTCTGAAAATTCTCCCATCAAAAGCAAGTTAGCAAGGTTGGTTCCCATAACCTCTTTGTTCGACATATGTCAAATATCTAATTTGGATCAAAAATGTATGTCAAATCAGGCTGTTTGCCCAACTCTTAGTAAACTATATACAGGATCTCTACTACCTATCAGAGCCAGTAGATATAGAGAGTACCGCCACGTCCGCCATGTTTGTTCCTTTGTCATATGCGTCACTTTGAGGTTTTGTAACACAATTCCGTCAACGTGACATTTATTGGCAATCCGAAATTTTACTTAAAATTGGCAAGACTGTAAGTCTATGTCAAATTCGAGGTTAGTAGGTTAGGTTTTGTTTGTTATTTGACACAGACTGATGGAAAACATAACCGGATAACCTCGAATTTGACATAGACTTACAGTCTTGCCAATTTCAAGTAAAAATTTAGACATAACTCAATCAGTCATTGCTGATGGGAACAAAAATGGCGGCGATGGCGGCATTTCACGGATCAAAAAATGGCGGTACTCTCTATATCTACTGGCTCTGCATGTACCGTCTTCGGTCATTTTCGTTCGTTTTCACTGCTGTTCGAGAGTTGGAAGCGAGCTAAATTAACCTGTAATCACGGTTAAAAGTCAGTTTACGGTTTTTAATCAAATGGAGTGTATTTCAAGTGTGTTATTAATTGTTAAAACATGGTCTGTAAAAACTGTAATTTCCAGTTACACTCAGCAAATATTTGACATTGACAGTTCACGAGTTTTGTGAATGGATATTAGTACTCGATGGCCGCCATATTTGTCAACTTTTAGCGGTCCGCTTTGAAACACGAGTTATTTTTCCTTAGTGCAGTCTTCTTGATATGCACATAAATCTATATTAGCGATGTAATTATGGTGGTATCGATGCATTTATGGCGATATCGATGTAATTATGAGATATAAGCAACAGCCATTGTGATTTTAGTTAATAATACAGGGTAGTGACTTACGCGACACAGCATAAGGATTTCAATGATAAATTTTTTGTAGAGAAAAAATACTGAATTTGTACATACTATTGTTTACAATTTTCCATTTTCCGAAACCGTAGAAATCAACGAAATAAAAATTAATTTTTTTTTTAAATCACTGATGCCTTGGAATTATGTACCGGGTGTCCCAATAAGAATGGCTGTCAGCCCTATCTCGAAAAATAATTGTCGTAAAGACTTGGGGTAAAAAAATTTTGACTAGAGCGGGCAAGAGAAAATGCCGGAAATTATTTTTAAGTTTCTAGAATGGTCGCCACGGGGCGTAATCGCATTTTTGAATTTTAAATCTCGTTTTTTGAGAAATATTCTTATATTACAGATAGCTAAAATGGACACTGTTTTAAAGCTGAGATAAATTCGATTCTTTTTCGTTAAATGTATTCTGCTCTATCTTTTAAGCTGCATTACTTAAAGGCTAGTTTACAGGGTGATGCAAGCCAAATTATAAAAAGTTTAGAGTTTACTGCGGGTAATTATACTCTAGCTTGGGATGCATTGTGCAATCGATACAATGATCCAAAAATTCTGGTTCATAACCACCTCAAGGCTATTTTTGAACTTGAATCTTGCAGTAAGGAATCTGCAACTAAATTACGTACGATTAGCGATATGTTATTCAAGCATTTTGCAGCAATCAAATCATTAGCTACCGAAAGCGAGCTTCTTGATTTTGTTATAATTTATGTAGTTTCTAAAAAACTGGACCCCACTACATTTCGTGAATGGGAGGTCCTTAGAAACCGGTCAAGTTCTGACCTGCCTAATCTTGATGAGTTCAAGGAATTCTTACAAAATACAGCAAATCTTCTAGAAACTCTAGAGGTAAAAGATAGCAAGCTTGTACCCGAAAAGTCTTCCAAGGTACATTCGAAATCATTTGTGTCGGGTACCCCTTCGTGTCCATTTTGTAAAGGATCTCATTCCTTGTACAAATGCGATAAGTTTGTCAAGCTGTCTGTTCTTGACAGAAAGTCAAAGGCAAAAGAGCTCCGCGTATGCTTTAATTGCCTAACTCAGGGTCACCTTGCGAGCCTTTGTAGCTCCAAATATACGTGTAGAAAGTGCAAATCAAGGCACAACACCCTTCTTCATGAGGATAAGCCTCAGAACGCTTCTTCTAGTCAACCAGGATCTGCGATGTCGGCAGAAACCCCTGTTGAACTAAACCAATCGATTTCGGCATTCTGTTCGAATGCTTTTCAGGTACTCTTACCTACGGCTACCGCTAAACTCATCGCTGATGATGGTACGCCTCACGTTGTGCGAATCCTGTTGGATTCCGGTTCCCAATCGAACTTCATACGTTCAGATTTGTGTAAAAGGTTGAAGCTTCCAACTCGCGAAGTCAACGTTACTGTTTCTGGCTTAAGTAGAGCCACTTCTCAAATCAAGGCTAGGTGTGATATCAAGCTTCAAGCCCCTCACACTTCATACGGCATTGGCCTATCCTGTCTTGTTCTCGATGAGATTACGGGTGTTACCCCAAGTTTTCGCGTCCAGCGAAACAGCTTCAAGGTTCCTGATAACATCAAGTTATCAGATCTGTCCTACGACCAACCGGGCACCATCGACATTCTGATTGGTTCGCCCATTTTCTGGCAGCTCCTTTGTATTGGACAAATTGGTCTAGGCCCAAATCTTCCCATCCTCCAAAAGACTCGTTTTGGTTGGATTGTTTCTGGCCCTACAGGCCCTCCTTCTGCGTACCCTGTACAGTGCAATCTTAGCACGATCGAGGATGCTTCTGACCCCATTGCTAGGTTTTGGCAACTCGAACATTACCCAGAGGAAAAGGTCCGCACAAATGAAGAGAACGCCTGTGAGGCACATTTCGTGCAAAATACTCAACGAGAAGCGAATGGTCGATTCGTTGTCTCTATCCCTTTCAAGAAGCCTGTAGAGGTACTGGGCGATTCATTGCAAATCGCTCAGAAAAGATTCTTATCATTAGAGAAGCGGTTACAAGCGAACCCTGACTTGTCCAATCGCTATTCGAGTTTCATGAATGAATATTCTGAATTAGGTCATATGTCCGTTTCAAACCCTAATTCAAACGAGATATCCTATTATCTACCCCACCACGGAGTCTTAAAAGAGGAAAGCCTGACAACTAAACTCCGAGTTGTATTCAATGGTTCTCAAGCAACCACTTCAGGGCAATCTCTGAACAGTATTCAGATGGTTGGCCCAACCGTGCAGCAAGACTTATTTTCAATTCTTGTTCGCTTTCGCAAGCATTTATTCGCTATATCAGCTGATATCGAGAAGATGTATCGCCAGGTTCTGGTGAATCCTAACCATAGGCGCCTTCAGAGAATCTTGTGGCGACCCTCCTCAGCTGAGCCTCTTCGGTCGTACGACCTGAATACGGTTACGTATGGCACCGCTTCAGCATCTTTTCTTGCTATTCGATGCTTAACCCAATTGGGCATCGAATGTGAGGCTTCAAATCCCGAAGTCTCTCGAATCATAAAGGAGGACTTCTACGTCGACGACCTTCTGACAGGTGCCGACACTCCTGAGAAAGCGCGTACTCTCTGCTCAAACTTGGATCAGATTCTTGAGTCAGGCTGCTTCAAACTTAGAAAGTGGATTTCTAGCTCTCCAGAAGTTCTCGATGGAATACCAGATTCCGATTTGCATCCGGGTGTTCTTGATTTCAGTGCACATGAGCACACAAACACCCTTGGTTTGATTTGGTCCTTTAAAAGCGATCATCTGATGTTCAATATTTCAAATTCTACAAGTAGTAAGGCTACGAAGCGTAGCATCTTGTCTGAAATATCGCAGATATTCGACCCGTTGGGTCTTCTAAGTCCATGCACCATGGGTGCCAAGGTTCTTTTGCAACAGCTTTGGATGGAAAAGCTGGATTGGGATGAACCCGTTCCTAAAGCCATACAAGAAAAATGGTTAACCTATCGCAGTGAGCTTCTCATGCTCAATGACGTAGCAATTCCTCGTCACGTCCTCTGTCGGAGCGTGGTCGAGATAGAGCTCCATGGTTTCTGCGACGCCTCTAACAATAGTTACGGTGCGTCGATATACCTGCGTTCCAAGAATCAGGAAGGGGAAGTACAGGTTCACCTTCTCTGTTCCAAGGCCAAGGTAGCCCCTTTAAAGCCCTTGACAATCCCGAAGCTCGAGCTCTGCGGAGCTGTTCTTCTAAGCAAACTTTCCGTGCAAGTCATAAAGGCACTTGATTTGCCCATATCTAGAATCGGTCTGTGGACAGATTCCACAATAGTGCTAGGATGGTTGAAAACCAGTCCAAATCTTCTTAAGACCTTTGTGTGCAACAGAGTTGCTGATGTTCAGCAACTCACCTTTGATGCCACTTGGCGGCATGTTCCCACAACGTCTAATCCTGCTGATCTTCTCACTAGGAGAATCACCCCTTTAGGTTTGAAAGAATTGAGCCTTTGGTGGCATGGTCCCACCTGGCTAAGCGAAGGTGAGGCCTCTTGGCCTGCTTCCAAACATGTTCGTGCTGAGCTTCCAGAATTCAAAAAGGAAGTTCAGAGTCTTCCTGTCACCTCTGTTGAACCATTTCCGTTCAATCAGTATTCAAGCTTTGCTCGCTTACAACGAGTTATAGCTTATTGCTTTCGTTTTCATAACAATGCGAGAGCCCCTAAGGCTGATCGTCTTTCTGGTCCCCTCTCTACAGATGAACTGCAAGCAACCCTTGTAAGGCTTGCAAGGTTTTCACAACGTGAGTCATTTCCTGACGAACTTAAACTGTTGTCACAGAGCAAGCCTGTGAAACAATCTTCTGCTTTGATATCCCTGAATCCCTTTCTGGATTCCGAGGGACTGCTAAGAGTTGGTGGTAGGCTCCACAACTCTCAATTACCCTTTGACAACAAGTTTCTTTTAGTGATTTCTGGCAAACATCCATTCGCCAAACTCCTAGTATCGCATGAGCATCTTCGGCTTCTCCATGCCGGACCTCAAATGCTGTTAGCTAATCTCAGAGAACGATATTGGATCACCTCTGGCAGAAATATCGTCAAGCAAGTGGTTCATCAATGCTTACGGTGTTTTAGATTCTCTCCTAGGTTAACTGAACCCATAATGGGAGACCTGCCAGCCTCTCGTATTCAATCATCGCCCCCATTTCATACGACTGGTATTGATTATGGTGGACCTTTCATGATAAAGGATCGCAAGGGACGTGGTTCTAAACTAGTAAAGTCCTACCTTTGTCTATTCGTTTGTTTCGTCACAAAGGCAGTGCACCTTGAATTGGTCGCTGATCTTTCTACTGAAGCCTTCTTAATGGCTTTTCGCCGGTTTGTGGCTCGACGAGGCAAACCGCTCCATGTCTACTCAGACAACGGCACTAACTTTGTAGGCGCTAATTCCGAGTTAATCGAATTAGGCAATTTTCTCGCGGAACAAAACCCTTCTATTTCCGAATCAGTCGCGAACGACGGAGTAGCTTGGCATTTTATACCCGCGCACAGTCCCCACTTTGGCGGATTGTGGGAGGCCGGAATCAAGTCCTCCAAACATCACATACGTCGCGTTATAGGTAACGCTAGTCTAAATTATGATGAATTTAGCACTTTGTTAGCACAGGTGGAAGCGACCTTAAACTCCCGACCCCTGTCCCCTTTGTCCTCTGATCCAAACGACCTTCAGCCTTTGACTCCTGCTCATTTCCTGATTGGTCGTCCGTTGGTGTCACTGCCTGATCCCAACGTAACTGAGATAGTCGAGTCTCGGCTGTCTAAATACCAGAGAATACAACAACTTCACCAGAATGTGTGGAAGAGATGGAGTAAAGAGTACATCTCGGAACTCCAACAGCGCACCAAATGGCGCACGCATCTTTCGGACCTCCAGCCTGGTTCCATGGTCCTCATCAAGGATGACAATCTACCCCCTCTGAAGTGGAGGTTAGGCCGGGTCACCGAGCTGCACCCTGGCCTTGACGGCGTTACGCGTGTGGCGTCCGTGAACACTGTGTCAGGGATCGTGAAACGATCCTTCGCCAAATTGTGCCCGCTACCTAGTGTTGTGAACTAGTGCGTTAGCGTTCAGCGCAGTTTCGTAAAGCCTTTTGGCTCCCCATTGTTCGGGTTTTCTTGTACTAGATTAAGATCCATGTTGTTACGATACTTTTGGAGTGCCCCCCGTAGCATTGAACTTTCGCTAGCTGAATTCTGAACTTGAATATTTATGGTTGGCTTTTGTCAATTTTTGCAAACTTTAAACTAGGTATAATTAGCTATATCTTATTTTTAATTACTCTCCTATAATTATCATGCAGTTTCGTAAGCAATCCCTCGTTTAATTACTCATATTTTGCAAATTAGGTTTATTCTTGCTATATTTCTACAAATATTTGGGTATGGCCGCTAGGCAACCGGTGATACAAATTGTTTTTAACTATTACATTTGTTGCTAGAGCAATGTTATCTTTGCCTGCAGTCAAACTTGCCTGACTGGTTTTTTTGGCTTCCTCTGGCCCAAATTTCTGTTATCAGATGACCTGTGGGCTGGGTTTTTGAATTTTTCGGCTTTCTTTCCAAGCTAAACTGTCGTGCTAGTAGGTGTTCCTCTGCAGCTAAGTGCTTCATAGCCCTTTGGTAGGGCTCGCCTCTTCGAATAGATTGTTTGAGGGATCTGGAAGCATTTCTGCGTTATCGTGGATGTTCGTAATGATTAGATAGCTACTTACTTGCATTCCTTCGCTTTTGGCGGATCTCCTGGAAACTACTTTAGCACGCTTCTTTCGGCTCGACCCCCAGCTTGAGGTAAGATTAGGCCAGTTTCTTCTTAATCGGGAATACATTTGGGTTCTGTGCGTTTTTAGCCAAAAATTCCCGGTGGGAATTAAGACACTCCCCATCTGCTTGAAATCCTTCCTGTCTGGAGCAGGCCTATCCCGTTCGACTGCACCCTGCTGGAATCCAGTTCGATGCACTGGGCCCTAAGATAGTCGCATCGCCTGTGAATGTTGCAACTCTCGTGGGCAACACTGAAGATTGAGCAACTGCTTTACACTCACCTGCAAGTCATTCTGCAGCCTCCACAGCTGGCACTGCCTCCCGCAGCTGCAGCCGCCCTCGTTGCTTCGCTAGCTACGTCCAACAACAGGGGAGCAAACGGAGAGATTAGGTTCTGGTAAACTTTCCTGCAGGCAAGACGTTATTGTAGATAATATGCATTGCGCCTGTTGTACTTTATAATTGAATCATACTGTTTCATGCCGTTAGCACTTCGGGCATGTGATTTAGGTGATAGGTTTCGTGCATCGTTAGATTAGTAATATTTAGAATTTGTGTAATTAAATGTTAGGGCCGCCGCGCAATGATATGCGGATACCCTCTGCTACTTGCTAAATTGAGGTCATAAGGTTTACCTGTGTATTGCTCCGTTTGTGCCTTCGGGTCTCCTACCCTTATTGACCTGTGTTATCTGAAAAAAATTTATAGAGTAGAACTTGTAGCTTTGAGCTTCACTTGTGTCCTTTCTGGACGTCGCGTTTACTCACCAGCTTGCATAACACAGTTCGGAAGCCTTAAAGCTTCGCTGTTTACATCACAAAACAGTATTTAATATTTTCATGTCAAACGTCCGGCGTGAAGTTAGGCACACTTCAGTAGCGTGTCTCATAAGCCGACTTCGGGAGCATTGTGATTATTTGTAGATCTTCGCTAACCGAGTAATGGGCAAATCCAAGCCTTTGCTTTCTTTAGCATATAAATATACATACGTACACTGAATGCATTTCTAATATGGACACCGTCGTTCATGTGTGGCCACGCAAACGCACGCTGATTCCGCCCCTTAGAAAATTTTGAATATAGATATAGCGTCATTTAGGGCTAACCTTCGGGGTTAAAACGTTAGCCGAGGTGGTCTTGTATTGCTCTGAGCCGGTATACGCGAAATTTTAAACCCGCTCCGCGACTCGCGCTTAATCAATTTAAATTATTTTAATTGTCTCCGCGACGCCCGGCGTACCCTCGTTTCTTTTTTTTTAGAGTGTTTGTACTGTCCAACGATTCGCGGCCTAAATTTTGCTTTATGAATATTTGCATGGTAATATTTATTTACGGCCCGAAACTACATTTCTTCTTTTTTTGCATGCATTTGTAATAATTTATTTAGATATATATATATATATACATTTACATTGAAATTTATAATTGGTACATCGTATGATCACTTATGTGTATTTGAACGCCTGCCTGATTTGTTGTACATTAATGTTTGTATTTGCACTATAGTACATACCCACCATTTATTAATAAAGCTGTGATATTTTCTTTGGTGGTTGATTTGATTGTTTTCTTTGTGCTGCTGGAAATTGTCCTGACCTTATGTACGGTCCGGCATAAGGATTAGAACTTGAGTCGTGGACCTGGCGCCCTATTTTTTTTATACTTTTTCAGCATAGCTGGAACCCTGCGACCCTCGCGGCGAGCTAGCCCAATTAGGCCGATAGTTACCAGCCGGCAAAACATCAAATATAACTTTCGCCAAAAGGTAAGGCCGACCGTCTATCTTCCCTAACAATGTACTATTATGCTTTGTATATATGTGTGTTCATGTTACATGTTTTACTCTAGCTTTTACATGTCAACTCTGTACTGTTTTATTTGAAAGGTTACCCTTTCCAAGGCGGGCGGTATGTTAAGGACTTTATAAACTTTTGCCGCCTCTCTTGCATTCTGAATTCATACTGTGCGTAGTAGACTGCCGGGCCGGCATCCGATTCTAAAAACACTTACGTTTCATCTGTCAACGTGGCAGCATGCAAACCGGTCCGCTCAACGAAAACTAATTCTTGTAAATGTTCAAATGTTCAATGTGTTGTTTATTGCTAATAAAGTCACATATTTCCGGCTTTCAACGAGTGTATTTATTCAGTGAAACCTACAATTCATACAGTCCACAAATTCCAAGGCGAGCTGGCAATCAGCAATTTTCCAAATAACGGAAAACTGAGAAGGCTACAAACAATGATCAATACTCTGAAAATTCTCCCATCAAAAGCAAGTTAGCAAGGTTGGTTCCCATAACCTCTTTGTTCGACATATGTCAAATATCTAATTTGGATCAAAAATGTATGTCAAATCAGGCTGTTTGCCCAACTCTTAGTAAACTATATACAGGATCTCTACTACCTATCAGAGCCAGTAGATATAGAGAGTACCGCCACGTCCGCCATGTTTGTTCCTTTGTCATATGCGTCACTTTGAGGTTTTGTAACACAATTCCGTCAACGTGACATTTATTGGCAATCCGAAATTTTACTTAAAATTGGCAAGACTGTAAGTCTATGTCAAATTCGAGGTTAGTAGGTTAGGTTTTGTTTGTTATTTGACACAGACTGATGGAAAACATAACCGGATAACCTCGAATTTGACATAGACTTACAGTCTTGCCAATTTCAAGTAAAAATTTAGACATAACTCAATCAGTCATTGCTGATGGGAACAAAAATGGCGGCGATGGCGGCATTTCACGGATCAAAAAATGGCGGTACTCTCTATATCTACTGGCTCTGCATGTACCGTCTTCGGTCATTTTCGTTCGTTTTCACTGCTGTTCGAGAGTTGGAAGCGAGCTAAATTAACCTGTAATCACGGTTAAAAGTCAGTTTACGGTTTTTAATCAAATGGAGTGTATTTCAAGTGTGTTATTAATTGTTAAAACATGGTCTGTAAAAACTGTAATTTCCAGTTACACTCAGCAAATATTTGACATTGACAGTTCACGAGTTTTGTGAATGGATATTAGTACTCGATGGCCGCCATATTTGTCAACTTTTAGCGGTCCGCTTTGAAACACGAGTTATTTTTCCTTAGTGCAGTCTTCTTGATATGCACATAAATCTATATTAGCGATGTAATTATGGTGGTATCGATGCATTTATGGCGATATCGATGTAATTATGAGATATAAGCAACAGCCATTGTGATTTTAGTTAATAATACAGGGTAGTGACTTACGCGACACAGCATAAGGATTTCAATGATAATTTTTTTGTAGAGAAAAAATACTGAATTTGTACATACTATTGTTTACAATTTTCCATTTTCCGAAACCGTAGAAATCAACGAAATAAAAATTAATTTTTTTTTTAAATCACTGATGCCTTGGAATTATGTACCGGGTGTCCCAATAAGAATGGCTGTCAGCCCTATCTCGAAAAATAATTGTCGTAAAGACTTGGGGTAAAAAAATTTTGACTAGAGCGGGCAAGAGAAAATGCCGGAAATTATTTTTAAGTTTCTAGAATGGTCGCCACGGGGCGTAATCGCATTTTTGAATTTTAAATCTCGTTTTTTGAGAAATATTCTTATATTACAGATAGCTAAAATGGACACTGTTTTAAAGCTGAGATAAATTCGATTCTTTTTCGTTAAATGTATTCTGCTCTATCTTTTAAGCAAAAGTGGTGGGGGGTGTCCGAACATTTTCGGAAAGAAATGTCAATAACTTCAAAATGGCTGAACGGATTTTGTCAAACTTGGAGTCGTTGAAAAGGGCTTTTCTTAGGCTATCAACGCTGCCTTAAGCGGATTGATTTAGATTGCTTGTATCGCCGCTAGAGGACGAGCACTATTTCCAGCATAAAACCATTTTATCATTTCTACTTTTTCTTTAGTTCAGTGGCGTAACTAAGATTTTGCTCTGGGGGGTGTTCTGGGAGAGTGATCAACCTTATTACAATAAGAATTAAAAAAAAATTGAGCGTACCATAAAGTATAATTGATTTTATTTTTATAGGACTTGCGGTATGCCTTGATTTAACTTCTTGGCAGTGTAGACCACCTAGTTACATTTCAGAATTTACTAAGTGATATTACAAACGTCTATTTAAATAGGTAAATAAATTAGCTAGTGTGACATTTTATTTGCTTATGAACCAAAAGAAGTCAGAAATAATTATTTGCTAAATAAATAATAACTTAGATTGCTTGTAAAACAAAACTGCAAGATATGCCTGTTCTTGCAATAACTCTAACCTATGAAAATATTAAATGTCATTTTGACTGTAAAAAATTAGTTGAATTGACACCAATATAATAAGAAATGAAATAATACATGTATGTATGTATTATCGATAACCTCATTTACTTTGCGGTGTAAAGGCTGGTGCTTTATGCGCTTGCATATGGCAGTACAATTCTCAACTAGCCCCGCATTCGGGATACAACGTTAGAGCGCGCCTTTTGTGCTTGCCCAGCAACCATTGTGTGAGGTGTGTATCATGGTGATGTATTTTGTTACGTTCTAAATCGACTTTAACGACACCGCGCCGTCTCATACAAAAATCACGTAAAAGCTAAACGGCCGGTGCGGACGATAATTATCACAAAATTGAGACAGATGACGCACCTGGGACCTCTGCCCTGCCCGTTACAAGATATGCCGGCTAAACATCAGTGAAGCGAGGGGTGGTCCTACACGAAATTACCTACGGGCAACGACCTAAGGGACGGTAAACAATGACAAAATAAATTGGGCGTTACCCGGTTTCATCAATGAGAACGAAAATGCCAAGATAGAGCCACTATGAAACCGGGAAATAAATGAGCCTACCTTCCAACTTTACACCTTGGCGAAATCCAAAGCTAAACGGGGATAGAATATTTGTGCACAGCCTCACGACTTCCGACACTGCAGCGACAAGCGCCCTAACTTACCTAAGACGCTTAAGAACTTTCTTCCCAGGCTCCACCTTACATAAATCTGACACAGTATATAATTTAACCTGAAAATAAGCATGCACAAATCATAAGGCAACGTTCAGTAAACCGATCTATTGGTCTAAGCACATGGTCAAATAGTTACAACGGCGCCGACCTGGTCAGCGTACACAATGAAAACACAACATAATAAAGGGCCAAACCTATAAGCCAAGCTGGGGACGCTTTACCTCTAATCGACCAAACTACAGGCGAGATAATGAAAGTTAGCACACAGCCAAGTTAAGTAGTTTACAGGCGGCCTCAAATAGAGGTGGCCGTTTAGCAAGTAGGCACATGAATTATTAGCAAACAAATAAGTTGATTAGTTTACAGGCGGCCTCAAAAAGGGGTGCCGTTCAGCAAATAGGCACATAAATTATTAGCAAACAAATGAGTTGATTAGTTATTACAAGCTACACACACCTTATTGGTTGGTTTTGCTTGGCGTGCGTCGTGATTGTCGGGGAGCCCGCCACTGCAGCGAGAGGACTTCAGCCATAAGGTTGGGTGTTATGCGGTCCGAATATTTCCTTAATTGGCAGGAACTGATGTGAAACCCTCACGGGGAAACAACGATAAACGGTCAAGACCGAAATGTTAGCCCGTTCTGCAGATTGAATCTCAACGTATTGGAAAGATGGCCCAAACGGCCCTCGAACACTTGCAAAACGGCGGTCATTCAATAAACCGGACACACACAACCCCAAAGAAACACCACCTAACGCCAAGACGACTCGTGACGAACTCCGCGAAGCCAAGCCAACGCGCTTCCCGCCAAACGCGCTCTGTCGCCTCCACCTGCAGCCAATCTCGAAGCAGACGGAAGCAGAATCATAAACGGTCTCACGCAACCCAACAGGCAATCCAGCTTACGACCAAAGACTGCGATGGAATGAAATTATTTAGAAAAATCTCACACTTGCTCTTATGGACTGCGTTACAAATTTGATCAAACAAGCACGCTTCAACGTAACGAAACAATCCAGGGGCAAATAAGATGGCTTGAGACCAGAGCTGCTCATCGAACCTTCTAGCGAAAAGCTGTGTGCCAAATCTTAAAAATGCCAAATAAACCAGAAAAAGTAATTATCAACGACAGAAAATTACAGCGGCCGTTATAACTGCTTGTACACAAACTGATGAACTATTGGGCTTGAAAATACGACAGGAAAATCCTATATACAAGCAGAGTCAGAATGTTTGAACCGAAAATACTCCAAAATGTAGCATATTGGTAAAATTTTAAAATGTCCTGACAACTTATTCAAAATTTTAAAAATGGTCGAGTCCGAATTTAATAATTGATATTCAATCATACATTACTAAAATGAAATTTTAGATTTTTTGTTTAAGATGAATTTTAGTTATTCCTAAAGCCTCTGGGGGGGTGTTCCGATACCCATATCACCCCCCATAGTTACGCCACTGCTTTAGTTGAATACATTTTAACGAGAAGAATATTTAATGATCTGTTATAAACCATGATATAAATACAAGGGTATGCTCGAGAGATGGTAACCCACTGCGCACGTGAACCACATGACGTCACATTCGTAAGGTCTCGGGCATGATTATCATGGTCTCGGGTATATCAGGAGGGCTTCGGCATGTTGGACGATGGTTGCACGCATTGCACGTCGATAACCCTAACCTCATTTATACGGTTTCTCTCCTGTTTGGATTCTTGCATGTCCAACTAAATCGCGTTAGAATAACTATAAGGTTTTTCTCCTGTGTGCGGAAAAGAGTTATAATGTACGAGAATCAATAAAACCGCGTATTATTCACACGAAAAATAGCATGTATTACAATTGCGTACGATTTCCCTCCATTTCACCATTAACTTGACCCACTACAAATGCAAAATTCGATTTTCCGGGAGACTTTTAAAACAACTTTCAAATTGCCACCTATTGATGACGTAGTGTGGTTCACGCTTTCTCATTGGTCGTTGAGAAAAGCTGCGCTCGAGCATACCCTTGTATTTATATCATGTTATAAACGTCAAACAGCAAAGACAAAAGTAAATGTCATAGAAAACCCAAAAGTAATAGAATGACATCTGCCGTATAATTTAAAGGAACAGCGTCAGATGCGCCCTCTCGTATCAATGGAGAACCAATGGCGGGAAATTTAAACAAGGAACATCAGTTAAGAACAAACATTCTTATTCTAATGGTTACTTGATTCTGTTTTCAAAACTTATGTATCAAAGAAAATAAGTTTTAAAAAATAAATCAAATAATACAGGAAAAATACGTTTTGGTTTAAAATAAAGAGAAAAAACGAGTGGAAGAGCTGTAAAATATTTATTGCATTGAAAAATACTATTTATTACAATTTTTCTTTTTCTTCTACCCAAATCCATACAGTATTGATTGCCATACGTCTCGTGTCTATGTCTTAGACTTCTGGTGATTTACAAAGAAAAATGAACTCAACAGTTTAGGCGGTAAAATTTCAGAAATCAAAACCTCCACTTAATTTATGCAAACATAAACTTCAAAATAAATGGTTTACTTCAGAATTGCTAACATCTAGAGAACATTTGCATTTTACACAACTTCCTAATCATAGCTTACAAAATCAGATACAAGTTTGTAAAAACATACAGGAATCAGATAAGAAACGCAAAAAAGTATTACAGTAGCTGCATGTGCCTCCCTGATAATATCTTCTACGTTTTTCTTTATTTGTTCACTCTTTGCACTCCCTTTTACGAAATAGTATCCAACAGGTTGTTTCTAGACACCCGCAATACCCCGGAGCATATATACCTGAAACATATTTAAATTCAAGTTTTGAACAACTATGATACTGATATCAGAAGAAGTAGAAAAAGAACTGCAGTCACACATATTTTAAAGCATTTACTAAGTGGAAAATATACTATTAATACGTGCTAAAGTAATGCGAACGTAAAATTTCACGTTCTCGTCAATTCTTCACCAGGCTTACCGAGAAATTTAAACGATATAGGTAGAACAACTAAAATGAAATAAAATACCTGAGCATGGTTCGCTATGTTCCTGGTTTTGTGCGATCCGTAATCTTCCAAGCCCTCGATTTGATCCTGGAATTGGATGTAGTGAACACTTGGTTCTAACGCTATTTCATCAAAGAGAAGAACACAATATTGGTTTATTTGCTTCATCCTTTTGGTAGCACCCTTAAGTGCGTCAAATATGGCATGGTGGATTCCCGGAAATACTGGAACTCTTGAGAGTAGTTTTAGGAGGGTGATTCTGGACGGTAAAGCAAATATTGATGATAATAATTTATACGTGGTGGGCCAATATTTTGTCCTCTAAAGCAAATCTTCGTCATTTTGCTTTCTTTCCGATGCACTCAATTTGCCTTTTAATAAAATGGAAAGCTGTAGAATTTAATTCCTTTGCCAAATTGGTGAAGCATATTTCTCGGCTGTACATTTCACCAGGCGCGTAGGAGCCGCGGGGGCCACGGGGGCCAATGGCCCCCTCAAATAATTTTCGGAGGGGCCTGGCCCCCTCAAAAATATCTGTTTCTAGTTTCATCATAATTTATAATTTTACGTATTTCTTGCAACCACTAACATGAACATATATGAACTTGAATTGTAATTAAAACCCGCGTCTGTAAATCGCCTTATTTTTTATTGCCGCCGAGTGAACGATATTAAATTTCACTATTCCAGAAAGTAATCGGTGTGGTCGGATATAATTGAAATGAGACTACTATAACAACACTTTTCTTATCGGGTATTTGCCGTGCAACTGCAAGGTTGTTTCCAAAAGATGCCTACTATTAAGATTTTAACCGCCTTTTTGAACAACCGATTGTCGCGGGTTTGATAATAGTTATTTACTATACAAGTGGGATAACAGCATCATTAATATACGTGTGTGTAAGTTACAAACGAGTGCGTAGCACGAGTTATGTAAGTTCACAAGTATATTAATGATGCATTATCACACATGTATTGTACAAAATTTTATCTACGACTGCCTAAAATTGAAAAAAGTGCATTAAGAGAAATGCCAGATGTCATTTTCAAAAATATTTTAGTAGGCAAATGTCATTATGTCATTCATTTGACACTATTTCAGTTACGCAATGAAGTCATTACACAACTCAGTTGCGTAATGAAACAATTACATAACTGAGTGGTGTAATGAGCTTCATTACCTAACTGAAATAGTGTCAAATGAGTGACGTAATGCGTTACTTATCCCGCTGGAGTAGATAAAATACATTTATTGATTTATTATGTGGAACATTAGTAGGTGCTTTACCAACTAGAATTTCTGATTTTGGAACAGGTTTCTAAATGATAGTTTCTTAATTGAATTTATTTTTGTATTTGTGTTTTATTATTTTTAATCTTTATTTATACCCTTTTTATTTTTCGGAAACTCGTTTCTATATTTATTTAAGTTTGCTTATTCATGTGTATTCTTTGCTTATGTGAAAATCTGATAATAAACATTGTTCATTGTTTAATTAATTTTTTTATGGTACAGTGTTTTTTTAAATAAAATAGCACTTATTAAGTAACCAGTGACTATACAATATACTATTATAGTATAAAACTAAAAATTGATAATCAGGAAATCAGAAATATTATAGCTCGTATTAATGGATCAAGTTAGAAGTGTAAGTCTTTATTGAAAATAGAATGGCCCCCGCAGTCTAGAAAACGCTCCTACGCGCCTGCATTTCACTTGCTTTCAATTTTTTTTTAAATTCAACTTGCTCTTGGTTAATCGAGCTGCTCTTCTTCTGTAATAACTCGCCTGTTTATATAAGGTTCTTGCTCTTGGACACAATTCCAACATCTTGTTCACTCCTAGACCACACAGTATTCCACGACCTGGAACAATAAAAGTCAAAATAATCTGTAGAAGCCCTTTATAGCTATTCAGTTACAAAGACAGTGCAAAGGGAAAAATAGAGTAGACCCTAAACTGCTTTTTTGAAGTCAAGCTGATACCATCAGTTTTGTGCATACAGTTTACTACTTGAAAAAAGGGTTAATTTATAACCATCAGAGCAATACAAAATATGGGACTGGAATGCTATATTAATTGACTCAGAAGTTTATTGTCATATAATCGAGAACATGTACAGAATAAAGTCGATCACAATCTACTCTCTTTTTATAAGGAATGCTGGAGCGGCACAAACGGGACCTTAGAGATAGCAACGATTAAATTCCTTTTGCTTACCCAAGCTTCTTTCGAAACTCTCACTATTGCATTTCTTCTTTATGGGTGTTTCTGGGGGTGCTCCATTTGTATCGTTATAAGGTCTCTTCATGAGGGACTTGCAACAAGCAGGAATCATTGGATGCTCTACTATTTCTACGGTCTGAGATGACGTAGGATTATTGAATTATCGGAGCGGTGTTTTATTATATGTGGGATCAACGCGGTAATCAAACAATTCATGTCGGTGTTCTCCAGTCGCATAACATTGAAGAACAGTACGTAGTTCATCTAAAGATTTTAAGATATTTTAAATTGTCTTTTATACAACAATTCATAATTAGCAAAAGAATCTACACCTACCTGAATGTTGAGGCAAAAACAACTTATAGTCTAAGAGCTGGTGACATTTTTTGGTGATCATTTAGTTAAGGCCTTTTTTTTTGAGAGAATGTTGCTGGAGGCATGTATAAGTGTCATCTTTAAGGATTCTCCTAGATAGCGGTATCGGAGGGAGGCAGAACACCCCCAATTTGCACTGTCAGTATATGTCAAATTCGAGGTGAGCCGGTTAGGTTTTGTGTCAGTTTGTGTCAAAACTGACGGAAAACCTAACCTGATAACCTCGAATTTGACATAGACTTACAATGCCACCAACCTATTATTCATACGTTTCAATTTCCACAGCTGCCCCTTATGGACTTTTTTAGTGTAAGTTATGTCAAATTCGAGGTTAGCAGGTTAAGTTTTCCGTCAGTTTTGACACAAACGGACACAAAACCTAACCGGCTCACCTCAAATTTGACATATACTGACAGTGCAAATTGGGGGTGTTCTGCCTCCCTCCGATACCGCTATCTAGGAGAATCCTTACAGATGACACTTATACATGCCTCCAGCAACATTCTCTCAAAAAATAGGCCTTAACTAAATGATCACCAAAAAATGTCACCAGCTCTCCTACTATTAGGGTAAACGTCGATATCACTGCGTAAACCTTTTTTAATTCTGGTGTTTTTCCAAAAATCTTCTTTGACAAAGTGTTTACTACATATTCGCTCATTTTTGAAAATATATTGGTGGTCTTCACTCTGTAATCATACATTTCTTGCAAGTTGAAGCCACAGTAGAAATAGTCCACGTTTTTTCATAGGGTCTGGAAACTGATGACGGGAACCATATTTGTTAGGTATACAATTAAAAACTGCACACCCAGACTTTCCCATTATGTCTGTAATTGATAACTTGGAGCAAACAAAACTTATAAACGAACGAAAAATCACAATTGAAGGTTTACAGCAAATAAAAATTAAACAGACACAAGAAACAACATAAGCAACAATAATTAACGAGAACAACTTTTCTTTTGAACAACACAAGAACAAGAACACACAAACACGTTTATTTTAGTTGAGCACGAAGCGTTTTTAAGGAATATTTGGAAATAACTTGAAGTTTTCAATCAATTTGACAGGTCATACAACCAATTTGACAGAACATGCAACAACAGCGCCTCTTGCGGGCATGGAGAACTCGGCCGCCATGACAGTTCCAGTCCCACCAATCAACATTTTCTTCTATCTCAGTATTATATTGGTTATTTATGAGTAAATGTGCATGTTGTTTGTTTACGTATTTTCAAGGCACCACTGATTTTTTCAAAAATAGCCATTTTTTACTTCCTTTAAAGCCGCGTCCACATTAATAAATATTTACGTTGTGCGTTGCATTTCACGCAAATTTGTGCGTGTGCGTTGAAATTAATGTAGATGTGGACGGTTCGCCGAACACAAACGTACACAAATATTTTCGTGACGAACGACGCACGCTATCCATCGTCGGTTTTTACTTGAACTTCAAAGAGATTTGCGGCGCAACGTTGTGCTGATGTAGACGTATGTTGGTAGTGCATATGTGTTCGCATTGTTTTAATTTTAATTTATTTTTAGGAATGAACTTTCTAACTTGTACAAGGAAATTCTTAATTAACCATGCCTTATTACCTCATTATTAGTAAAAAAGAAATATGCGGCCATTATTATAATGCACCATTTAATTAGAAAAAATTAAAATAAGAAAGACGTTACTAGATGAGACAACTTTATCAATATAAAATGGCGGTAGCGGCTTGTTAACAGCATTAGCAATTGATGAAAGCACAGGACAATTTCGCAACGTTCTGCTATGTCATCAGTGGATTTTAAAATTCTCATTAATATGATTGGGCCAAAAATCAAGAGAATAGATTCAAAATGCCATTTGTTGAAACACAACACAAAATGATTATTATAATAAATGATCGTGGTTTGGTTAATGAATATGAACACACACTTTAAGTAAACGGATTTATTATCCCTTCTTAAACTTGCCTCATACATTCAAAAATGTCATTATTATTTGTCAAAACATTGCTTATAGTCTGTTCACTAAACATAAAAACACAAAGTGGCCTTTGATTTCTAAAATTCATCTTTTGTTTAGGAATGTACTTACAGAAAGTTACTAAAACAAACAGGTTAAGAGTGTGACATTTAATTAGCATCTGTCATAACTACTTTTATGGATGTTAAACAAACACTGTGTTGGATACTGTTGATGTAGCATTTATTAATAGGTATTTTTATTACATTTGATAACAGTTCAGGCTAGAATTTCCAGAATAATATGTACTTTGACACTGAAATAATGAGATTTATTAATTGTCATTTATAAATTCAAAGTCACCTTTATGCAGGTGTGGAAATCTTTGCCAAAGAAAATTTTACGTGTATGCCAACTTAAAAAAAAATTAAATGTTTTTGTGTTTACTGAATGGCCTATATTAACTAACTTTTCGCGGCAACTCTACCAACTTCAAAATGTACTTATTACTAATAACTATAATTTAAAACCATTGATGTTTAGGATTCCACAACAATGTATGCTTCTGGTACTCTTGAATGAGTGCCAATGCATCTTCATTGTTCCATTCCATCTTCTGTTATTACTCTTTATTTCCACAAATGTTGAAAATATAACACCTACTAATGGTCCGGGAGCCAGTGAACTTTTTGTTACGTCATAAGGTAAACGGCTAAATTATAGTTCATGATATGTTTTTGTGCTAATGTAAACGAAAACTGATTTCTGCAATCCCGAATCCGGGGATAACAGTTAGGGTTGTGATGTGAAAGTTGTCGCAAATAACAACTATTTTACGTCATTTTTAAATGCAAAATACAAATTCCCATCAAAAGTTTGATTAACACAGAGCAATAAAATATGTTTCTGCAATGTGAAATCCGGTGATAACCCCTTCTGCAAAGAGGGTGAATATGTAGGGTTGAAGTTGTGAAAAATTTTATAAGATAAATGAAAATTTTTTTTTGCATGCACTAGTGCGAACATTAAAGATTATAAAAATGATATTCTGCATAACAAACTCCGGGGTCATGACCTTCTGCAAGCGCCTCGAAGGTAACTTGTCTCACGCCGTCAAATGCACGTGCCGAGTCAATTTCACGTTATTATATTCAACAAATCAATGCGATTTGCACAACAATAATTTCTCACAATAAATATACACGAATTTAAGAATTTATGTACTACTTTTTAACATTTAAAATCGCAAAAACAGAGAAAACAAAAATGATCAAAATTCCATATTTTATGTTTATGAACCAACTGTCCGAATTTTTCGAAATTGTTTCGAGTCGCGCGAGATTTGGTTTATAAGTTTTGCCACGCATATAATTATTATCATTATTACTGCGACGTTACACTGCAAAAAAATCCGTGTTAATCGAGGTGCACACGAAAATTTGGTGTCAAATTTGACACTAAAATGAGTTTAAATTGCTGAAATATTGTAAATATGCAGTTTCTCTGCACGGAGAAAAATTTATTATACAAACTTTTATCGCGTATTATTAAAACAAACTTATTCCCGATTATGTGGTCTGGAGTCATATTTATACTAGTTATATTTGTATTAAATGTATACATATATTTTAGGTGTTCAAATTTTTTTTTTAATTTCCAATTGCATTTATTTTTATTTTGTTTCTTTTACAAAAAGAATATGTCACAAAATTAATAAAAAGAGATTAATATTTAGAGGTTGCTCAACGGACTTCAACTTTGATGAAAATAAAACACAATATAATTTCAAATACTAAATTGCTCTGCTTATAAGCTCAATAACCCTGGGTTATTTAATCCGACGGTACAAAGTATGTTCATGCATTCTTTTGGGTTGAAATTCAACCAATTTGACCCTAGTGTGACAAGTGTGGCACTTTCCAGGAGTGTGGCCACGTAGGGTTAAATTATATCTAAGTACATTACTATGGTTTTATTTGCGTTAGATAAATAAATAGAAAACAAACATATTTCGTTGAGCAACCTCTAAATATTAATATGGTTTTCAGAAATTTTCTGACAAATATTCTTTTTCTAAAAGGAAAAAAATAAGGAGGAATGTAAAGTCCTCGCCGTTCTCGGCTTTAAGGTTCGCTGATTTGATTTTACGCGGGGCCCCTTTGTGCTCCCTTTTCTTTGCCGTTCGCGGATATTTGCTTTGTCGTTCGCGGATGGAATTGCCAATGTTAACTGTTTCAATTTTCACACACTAACGGCCGGTCTTATGAAGGCCACTAATCTGACGTTAACTTTAATTCGCTGTTAAAATAAACAAAAGCGCTTAAAAATATGTTTACTAATGAATAATATGTCATAAGGGCCAACGTTTTGATGAGCTTTTATTTATTTTAACAGCGATTTAAAGTTAACGTCAGATTAGTGGCCTTCATAAGATCGGCCGGCCGTAAGTAAATACAGCAGACGTATGCGGTTTATGTCATGAACACCTCAATAATATTATTTATCACAAACTTGTAAACACACTTATCGAGCCTATTCCTTTGAATCTTGTATTACCAAATGGGACGTGAAATAAATTGTAAAATTATAACTTGAATAAACAAGTGGGTATTCAAGCTCTAGATTCAAGTGGCAGACGTATGGAAGTTTAGTTCAAGCTTTACTGTCTTCTCGAGCGTTTCTGCTAAAAATCCAATTGAGTTTAATTTTCAAAACACAGAAAACCATGTCGTCAAAGCGTAAAGTTTCTGCTTTAGATTTGCCAGACAGAAAACGCAGAAAATTTTTGAATTTTTTGAGGTTGCATAGAATAAATAAATCTAGTTTATGGAACCTAACCCCGTTTTTATCTTTTATGTGTTTACTTGCGCATCACAGTTGTGCGCTTCACGGCATTCTTCTGGAACGTAACCCCCGCAAACGGCGAGGTCTGACTGTAGTCAGAAATTACACCTAAAAAATTCCTCATGCAAATGTGGACAGTCCTAATATATTTCATGTTATTGGTTACATTTTAAAAATATGAACATTCTTTCTGTTCAAAACCAATAATATAATCTTTTTCATTTTTTAACAATTTTCTCATTATTTTTATTACATTAATCCATATTTATAACTATCTTTTATGATAAATATTATAGTAGCATAGTGTAGATAAACCAATATCAAAATATGATTGAAGTTTTAATCTGCCAAAGAACATAATAATTTTAATATCATTTTCTTTTTCACTAAAAAGTCCCCCGCTTTTTCTCTCCGATTACACAAAAAATCATCTGCTGGCAACTAAACTAAAAAATTACAATGAAAAGATTTGTACATTCTTAAATTCTTATATTTATTGTGAGAAATTATTGTTGTACAAATCGCATTGATTGGTTGAATATAATAATGTGAAATTGACACGGCATGAGCATTTGACGGCGCGGGACAAGTTACTTTCGAGGTGCTTGCAGAAGGTCATGACCCCGGAGTTTGTTATGCAGAATATGATTTTTGTAATCTTTAATGTTAACACTAGTGCATGCAAAAAAAATTTTTCACAACTTCAACCCTACATATTCACCCTCTCTGCAGAAGGGGTTATCCCCGGATTCCACATTGCAGAAATATATTTTATTGCTTTGTGTTAATTAAACTTTTTATGGCAATTTGTATTTTGCATTTAAAAATTACGTAAAATAGTTGTCAATTACGACAACTTTCACAGCACAACCCTTAATGTTATCCCCGGATTCGGGATTGCAGGTTTTTGTTTACATCAGCACAAAAACTAATTGATAAAGTTTAATTTAGCCATGAGCCCAATGACGTAAAAAAAATGTTCACTGGCTCCTGTACTATAATAATAAGAGAATGCACAATGCGCCCCGCTGCAAATCGACGAACAGGCGGATAGCCGAGACAAAACGCACAACACAAATTTGTGCGTCGAAAAATGATGCCCCTCCATTAAATTTGCGTCGAAAATAAGTGCGCTACATTTTGACATACAACACACAACGTAAATATTTATTAATGTGTACGCGGCTTTACAATAAAGGAAGTATTGGATTCACCCCAAAAATTCGAAATTGAGTTTTAAACAGATCTTCACGATTTAGAGTCCCCTGAACACAAAAAACATATTTTTTTTTCATTGGACTGTCTGTGAACAGAATATCTCAAAAACGAAAAAAGGTATGGCGTTGAAACTTCATATACAGGGTGTTTCAGAATAACTGTTCCTAATTCTCAGAATTGAGAGAGGGCATGTTATTCAACACTTTTTAATGATAAACTAGTGTTCGGAAATACTTCCGTTTCGAGATAATACGACATTAACTAATTGAGTACTTGAAATAATCTCAATGTGAAAAGTAACGATTTTATTGATTTCCAGCGGTTGCAGTTTTTATTAATATTTAAAAAATGGTATTACACAAAAATTATAAGAATTGTTCAAAATTACGGCCGCCATTGTCGACACACAAGGTTCATGCATTCATGCGTTATTTTACATTTTAACTTCAAGTACTCAATTCCTTAATGTCGTATTATCTCGAAATGGAAGTATTTCCGAACACTAGTTTATTATTAAAAAGTGTTGAATAACATGCCCTCTCTCAATTCTGAGAATTAGGAACAGTTATTCTGAAACACCCTGTATAAGTTTTGTGTACTATGCAGATAGGACAGCAAGCTTTTGAAGAAAATCGCATAACCAGAAGTAGATGTTTACTCTTGTGATTTTTCAGTTTTTTCGATTTTTTCAAAAACGGCTAACGATTTTTTTCAAACTTCTCATTTTTAATATGTATTGATGTGAGATAGGTGATTTTCCAATTGAATACTTCTAAAATGGGTTTCTTTTGTTTTTTTTTCTATTTTTTTTATTAACTCCAATTTTAAATGAAACACCCGGTATATTATTACATTTTTGAATTCAGCTTATAAGTCTAGAGAAAATTTGTCTCTTCACCTAACGCTCTATTTTGCACCGTTTTCGTAGAATTTGTAATTTTTTAAAATTTTTGACAAATGCTTAAAAATTTAAAATCAAATTTTTCACTAATTAGAAGATCAGTGTAAAAGGAAGTTTTGTGCGTGTATCACACCAGATTTTTATTTCTTTAATTTATAAGGTTCCGGAAATTGGAAAATTACAAACAATAGTATCTACAGATGCAGTATTTTTTTCTCTAAAAGACTTATTTACGCTTTAATTTAAAAAAAAAATAAGGGAGCCAATATTCAAACATTAAAAATTTACCATTGAAATCACTATGCTGCTGTCCGCAAATGAATCCTTTCTAAGACATTAAGCTTTAGTTTTAATGTAGAAAAAAAATAATTCATATGATATAACGCAGCGAACGTTTTATGATTGAACTGATGTCGATTTGCAAAACACTGTTAATGGAACTTTACAGCCATTCTCGTTGACACGACCGTACATACAATTCATAACTGCTTTTTTCCACGACCGGGAGTAGAAGTCGGTTTCTATAGCATCAAAATTGTGACAAAAGTAAAACATTTACTCCCTAGAGACTAAATAAGACAAAAATTTCCCTAGGGAGTTTTCATTATGACTGATACGACAATTATGTGAAATTTGAGGTTATCAGGTTAGGTTTTGCGTCAGTTTTGACACAAACTGCTAACCTCGAATTTGACATAATTGTGAGCTCTTGTCATAATGACTTACAGTGCCACCAACTTTAAAATTTACCATAGGCTACTAATTTTAAAATAATTGTAACTAAAATGTCAATAAATGACGTTTAAAAAATGCAGGTTTTCGTTTTAAATCTTCCTGCAACGCGAAAAAAATAGTATACTTATGCAACTCGGAGTGAATGCTATTTTGCTTCAGTGCAATTTCGACTCAGCAAAATAACGAATTTCTCTCCCTCATTGCATAATCTACTATTTCAAGATAAGAATTCGTCATTGCATTACTGAAATTGAATTCGACTTATTTACATCATATTTCAATAGCACACTCGCTTGATCAAACTTAACTAGGCAATTTTGATAACATCCACGTTTCCAAGTAATGTCTTCTTCTTCTTCTTCTTCTGGCCGTTCTCCATCCTTTGGATGTAGGCCTCTTTCATATTTTTCCAAACGGTTCTATTCTGGGCTTTCTGATACCAGTTGAGCCCTGCATATCGCTTGATGTCGTCATACCATCTTTGTGGTGGTCTTCCTATACTGCGTTTTTCTTCCCACGGCCTCCATCTTGTTATTTTTCCGCTCCATTTATCAGTATGTCGGGCGACGTGGCCTGCCCATTGCCATTTCACAGAGCATATTCGCTGAACTATATCTGTTATGTGGGTTCTTTGCTTTATCCACTAATTTGTTTTATGGTCTCTTAGTGATATACCTAATATCCTTCTTTCTATAGCTCGTTGGTGTATTTGTAGTTTGTTAAGTGTTTTCTTATGTAATACCCACGTTTCGCATCCATATGTTGTTATGGGAAGGATGCATTCGTTGTAAATTCTCGTTTTTAATGATATAGGTAATTTCATTTTCATGACATAGTTCAGTTTTCCATAAGCTGCCCAGCTTAGTCCTATTCTTCTCTTTATTTCCTCGTCCCGACGTTCTTTGGTGAGTGTTATGGTCTGTCCTAAGTATATATATGAGTCGACTATTTCGATATGTTGACCATCAACCGTTAGTGCTTTCGAAATCGGTGATTGGTTTGTCATGATCTTTGTTTTGTAGGTATTCATTTCGAGTCCGACTCTATTTGCTTGTGTGTTTAGTTCTGATAGCATTTCTTTCAATTGGATTTCATCATGTGCGAAAATTACAATATCGTCGGCAAATCTTAGGTTATTAAGTATTTCGCCCTGTATCATGACACCTTTTTCTTCCCACTGGAGGTTCTTGAACATGTCTTCCAGCACCAGAGTGAACAACTTCGGCGATATTATATCTCCCTGTCTGACTCCTCTCTGTATTTCGATTTTATTAGTTATTTCATGAAGTTTTATTTTCATAGTGGCGTTGTTTTATATATTTTTTATTAGGTCAATATATCTTTGGTCAATTCTGGCATTTCTCATTGCGCTAACAATGGCTCCCTTGTCTATCGTATCGAATGCTTTTTTAAAGTCTATAAAAGCTAACCATAATTGTATGTTATATTCTATGCTTTTCTCTACAAGTTGTCCTACAGTATGTAGATGTTCTGTTGTGCCGTAATCTTTTCTAAATCCAGCTTGTTCCTTTGGTTGGTATAGGTCAAATTTTCTCTCTAGCCTGTTAGTTATGACCCTCATAAACAACTTGTATATCTGGGAGAGGAGACTTATGGGTCGGTAGTTTTCGAGGTCAGTGGGGTCCCCTTTTTTGTAGATTAGGATTGTGATGGAATTTTGCCAAGCTGTTGGTATTTCTCCTTGAGATAAACAGTTGTTAAACAGTTTTTGGAGTGCTAGTTTTGTTGATGGATCACTTTCTTTAAGCATTTCGGGTAATATTTCATCTTCTCCCCCAGCTTTATTATTTTTCATCTGCTTCAATGCCATTTCTATTTCTTCGATTACTATTTCTGGCAATTCCTCCGAGTTAACGTTGATGATTCGAGCTTTCGATTTGCTGTTGTTTTTCTGGATATCTGTTGGATTTGGAGTAGTTTTTTTGTACAGATTGACATAGAACTTTTCGGTAATTTTTAGTATTTCATTCCTGTCTGTAATTATATTTCCTTGTTCATCTTTGATTTTGTAAATTTCCTTCTTCAGTGCGTTCCTTTTCCTAAAGATGTTTAATCCTCTGTTATTTTCAATAATTTCCTCCACTTGTTGTGTGCGGTATTGGGTGATGTCATTTCTTGCTGACTTTCGAACTGTTTTGTTTAGTTGTACATATTCAGTAGAATTTCTTTTCCCACCTTTTATTAAGTTCCTTCGTTTCTCCAGCATATCTTTGGTTTTCAATGAGAGTTTTTCGTGTTTTCTTCCTCTATTTTTTGCAACTCCCATTGCTGTTTCTTTTATGATTCTTAAGATTCTGGTATTTCCTTCATTAATGTCATCGTTGTTTTTTCCCGGGTCCTTATTGAAATTTGTCATTAGTTGTTTATTATATTCATCCTTGTTTGATCTCAATAGTGTCCTATCTATATTTACTATTTTCTTACATCTGTTTGCTCGTTGTAACTTAGCACTTATTCTTATTGTGCTTCTTACCATACGGTGATCACTACCTGTTGAGGAGTTTAGTACGTTAACATTTTGGACTATGTTTTTACGTGATGACATTATGAAATCAATTTCGTTCTTAGTCACCCCATTTGGACTTATCCATGTCCACCTTCGGCTCTCCTTTTTCTTGAAAAATAAGTTCATAAGATACATTTTCTCTCCCTCTGCAAAGTTTGCTAGCATTTCACCTCTGTTGTTTCTGATTCCTAATCCGTATTTTCCAATATACTGGCTTGTGTCGTCGTCGTTTTTTCCTATTTTTGCGTTAAAGTCGCCCACCTATAATGGTATATGTTGTTGGGTTCTCTTTTATACTTTTTACTATGTCTTCGTAGAGTGTCTCAACTTCTTCATCTTCATGTGTGCTAGTTGGGGCGTACGTTTGTATGAATTTTAACGATGTTTTTTTATTGACAAGTAATGTAAGCCATTCAATCATGACTTCTCAGATTTTTATTACTTTAAAAGTAACTCGCATTAAAATTGCAAAGTTTAATACCTTAGAAAGGATGCACTTGCAGAAACAGGTTTATTAGATCTTTTTGATTTATTTTTGATCATAAAATGCTTTTGTAAAGTATGTTCCCTTGTTTTAGAAACACCCCGCAGAAGCAGTAACGATTGGTCAAGTACATTTTTTTCTATAATTTTCAAGGTCAACTTTCTAGGGTATAAGTTGCATTCCTGAGGGTCCCTAGTTTTAATAATGTTCTTTTTTTCCACTAAAAGAATGATTTGTCATTTTGACAGATATGTCATAATAGTGGGTAAAACGAACAGCATAGTAAAATATTGCAAATTTATTAATTATTAAACTTACAATATTTGAAAATAATGAACATTTGATTTTATGTAAAAAAAACGAAATTTGTCAAGTTCAAATTTAGTAACTTTGGCATTCAAAATTGACAACCATAATTTTGAAAAAGTTCTACCAACACGAGGTATAAAAATTTCCTAGCATTTTACTCACATATCTACCAACATTGTAACACTTATTAACAGTTATTATAGAAAAAATCGGGAGTGTGGTCCCCTAGACTTTCTCGCAAATACCTTGAAGCAAACTGGTACTTTACTTGAATGGATACCGCTACCTGTTTAGGTAAAATGCCACTTCCGGTTAACCGATCATACTGAAATGTAATATCTGGTAGTTTTTCTACATAAGAAATGTATGTTCAAAATTTTGTTCAAATATCTCGAAGCAAACTGGTACTTTACTTGAATAGGTACAGCTACCTGTTTAGGTCAAGTGTCACTTCCGGTTAACCGATTTTGCTCAAAATTTGATAGGAATCTACAAATTTTGAATAATGACTGTGTACATAATTTCAAGGGTCTAGCTTATTTCGTTTTTAAGTTATCGTGTTCACACACACACACACACACACACACATACACACACACACAGACATAATTCGAAAAATGGTTTTTTCGGACTCTAGGAGGTCTAAAACGTCAAGGTTCGTCAAAATCTCGAAGTCGATTTTTTTAACGATTACAATACTTTCTCTATACTACCGTATGCGAGAAAGTAAAAAAGTACTTTAATTCATATAAACAAAAGGCATAAATAGAAAAATCACAATGTATTATATCAAAACTGGCTACATATTTAAATATCACTTAACATATAAAACTTACATTATAAAAAGGGATTTTCATGTAACAAGACACGTACATTTTTGTTTGAACACATTTAAATTTTAAAATGATACAAAAATGTTAATAAATTATGCACAAATTGTGTTAAAATTATAGCAAATCCGTGGTCGAAATATATTTACGGAAAAGGCACAAATTTTAATACACAAAATCCCTTACAATTAACAAATACGGCATTATAAAATACTTATTTAAAATGAGAAACCCCCATTAGGAACATTGGTAGAGGTTTGGGGGTTGAAATACAATTGCCCCTCAGCATTGGTTTGAGGAGCCGCCATTTCCTCTGTTGGAGCCTAAAACAAAACCATTATTTATAGTAATTGATAATCGACATGCAATATTTTACATTGACAAATAACTAATCTTCAATATAAATACCTCTGAAAAGTAGTTATCAATAAGGGCCAGAGATTTTTCATAGACTTGTTCGTTTTCATGAGATTGCAATGCTTCCATACAATCCAAGCCTCCACATTCTTCAATCATAACAGCGACTTTTTCTACTTCGCCTAGTTTGTTAGCAGCCTGAAAAATCAATTTATTATTGCTCAAATCCATTTTGTAAAATTCCAACTTACATTAAGAATATTAGCTAATCCATCCAAAGCGACAATAACAGTCTTCCAGTCTTTAGAATTTAGAAGGTTGCACATGGGCTTCAGTGCCCCCATTTCAACCAACTTGCCGAGCTGTGCAATCGTTCCACCGCTGGTGTAGTTGGTAACAGCCCAGGCAGCCTCCTTCTGGGACTTAAAATCGCCGGTTTGCAACACATTCAATAGCGGTCTGACTATACCAGCGTCAAGGACCTTTTGAATCTGCTCGGAATTACCAGCCGTTATATTAGAGACGGTCCAAGCAGCTTCCTTGACTATATTAAGGCGGGGATGCTCCAACAGGCGGCCCAGCACGTTTAGGACCCCAGCTTGCAACACCATATCAGTCTGATTATCGTTTCCAGTTACAATGTTTCCCACTGCTCGTAAAGCAGGCGTGAGGACACCAATTTCATCACTGGCCAAAAGTTGAACAAGACGTTCTACTAGTCCGGTCTCCAACACTGCTTGTATTTTATCATTGCTTCCATCTGTTAAATAACTCAGTGCCCAACAGGTATCTGCCAGTACATCCTTGTCATTGTAGTTCAGTAAGTTGGCAAGAGTTGGTAGTGCGGGTTTGACAAGGTTAAAATCTGGTGGAGGGTTTTTGTTGCGGCACAAGTTAGAAATTGCCCAGACTGTATTGCGCAATAAAGACACCTAAAATAAGAACTGTCGATCTTTATTGCAATTATATATTTTCGTTGCTTATTATATACACTTCGAAGTAGCCATAGCTTACGGGGAACTGCAAACTTAAATATTTTAGCCACAAACCCTATCCTTGAGAAATTTCACTTTTTGGATGATTGAGTGGAGGGTCACTGCATTTAAGCCTCAAGATGCTGGCCCATCATGAGGGCATTAGTGATAATGTGCATAGTCTTGTTACTCCATTTCATAGCAAGTCTTCATAGAAGAGCAATGAGCCAAGTTCCGTCTAGCCAGGGATTCAAACCAAGATCTTACTTATTGCAAGTCTGGCACTTTACCCACTGCACCACCAAGGTGGCACAGCAGACATTTATAAAATAATGGCCTAAGACAGGTGGATTCCTTGCAACCAACCTTTTCAACTATGTTGGAAACAATACTTCAAGAAATTCCAATAAACTAACATAAACTGTTATGAACTGACAATGTCAGTCACTTGCATACATAGACGACATATATTATCAACATAAAAATGACAGATTTTGAAAACAGCTTGAGGATGTGCAACTGGAAAATACAAGATCAGGCCATCAGAATGATGCAGACAAATGTATTTCTATATCGGCCCGTTGTAGGTACGATTGGGTGCCAGTCTCTGCTGGTGAAATTAAATTTCATTGTCCAGCATCGCAAGTAAATATAGTTTATAGTCCTACCGGCCCCAACTTAAATCTAAGACCAACTAAATTACTCAGAGCTGCAACCTAAGTTTACCATTTACATACTAAAATATTTGAACGGCTACACAGAATTGGCCAACTGTTTCCTTGTTTTCAAAGCGATACAAATCTAATCATTTATAACTCACCGACACATCTGGTTTAATCAGTCTCAAGAAAGCTGGTAAAATGCCGCTGCTCAGAACTAAATCCCGTGTTTGCGGACCATCTCCTGCTATGTTACCGAGTGCCCAAACGGCCTGCTCTGCGATGTCTTCACGAGGAGACCCCAGCAAAGCCTGCAACTTTGGTATGGCCCCCTCTTGTACCACAGCTTGTGTCTGCTCCGGGGTACCAGAAGCAATGTTCGTAAGAGCCCAGCAAGCCTCGAATTGAAGCGAGGGACTGCAATTACACAATAGTAAAACCGCTGCGGCTGGGGTGCCACGAACAACTTACTTTGAAAAACGAGTTAAAAACTCAATGCATCTTGGTACTACTCCAGACCTGATCATGTGGTCTATGGGGGGATCCTTCTCTCGGCTTAGTATTTTACGGCAGGCTTGGGTGGCTTTGAACTGAACTGACTCGTCAGGACTCATCATCCCTGTGCAAAGTAATTAATTATTCTCTTAACGAAGCCACTCATTTTACACCAATTACCAAACAAAATTTCTTCGGATGACATTGTAACAGGTGAAACGACATTGTTTTCCAGTACTGGAGATGTAGCTTCCTCTTTACTCGAGATGTTTCTTCGCTTAAGCAATTGGTCATCTTTGCGAGCTTTTCGAAGTTCAACAGTTTGTCCAATACGTCTCCGACGCATCTCCTACAGAAAGTTCGAGCTGTTATTAATGAAAACATTAGTATCGTTCATGACTTACATCGGTATCTTTCCCTTTGTTCTTGAAGGAGCGAATACGACTTTCATCTGCCATTTTGCTGAAAATGCGTAAAATCGAAGTGAAACTGTACAACACAACCACAGAAGAGGATAAAACGTTCCAATTTGCACGTGCGTAAATTTTATTTAAGGTTATGGTGTAATTGTAAATTATAAACACGAATTACGTCTCAACGGTTAAGCGTTCAAAATTCATTTAGCTTTAAAACTCACCTTGAGAAATTATTAAAACTATTTAAACAAATTACACAAACACTGATTACTAATTGAATACGAATGACGTTACCTTCGACGACTAACAAGTGTTAAAACTGTCCGTTATAAAATTCTTTGTTAAACAACATTTGAATCGGACCAATAGGAACAGCATCTTGTCATTGTATGGTGGTTTTATCCCTGATTGGTTCATTCTAAATGTGAAAAAGTGCGGCAAAATTCAAATCAAGGGCGTATTCCCAATAATAATTAAAATTGTAATTGTGTACATTTATACAGGGTTCGGCAATAGAATCTGACGGATTTCAACGGACTGTTGCGAATTTAAGGTAACAGTTATTGGAATGAAACTAATGAATAAATAACGTATAAATAATGCAATTTATTAATAATCAATTACTTTTTGAA
Organism: Agriotes lineatus; assembly: GCA_940337035.1. Taxonomy (NCBI): domain Eukaryota; kingdom Metazoa; phylum Arthropoda; class Insecta; order Coleoptera; family Elateridae; genus Agriotes; species Agriotes lineatus. The sequence continues at coordinate 59,622 of CALNHX010006903.1, forward strand.
TATTACATCAAATAAATGTGATCCGCGGCGTACAGCCAATTCTTCTAATCTTTTACGAAAGTTATCCATTACACGCTGTAATAAATTTTGATCTTGATTAATTTCTTCGATTTCTTGACTTATTCGATTTTCAAATTCTTGAATGGTGTGTGGCCTGGATCGAAACACTTTTTCTTTGAGTTTTCCCCATAGAAAATAATCTGGCGCCGTTACTACTGGTCATCTGGAGATCGGGGAGGCCAAGGGATATCGCCAAATCGTGAAATTAAATGATTGTGGAAAACGTTTCTCAAAAGATTTAATGTTTCTCGGGCCGTATGGGCAGTTGCTCCGTCCTGTTGAAACCAAGTATCATTAATGTTGATACCTGATGCCTAGCAACGTTAAACATACGTCGAAATCGACGGTGTGTAATGGTAACGGACTTGGTTTCAGTATATGTAGTTACGGCAAACACGCGGAAATTCACTGGCCAGTTGTACATAGTAACTAAAACTGCATGCATGGAGGTATACATTTCTGCAACTGTCAGATTCCTACTTCATTTGTTATATAAACTAGCACGCCTCCTAATCCGTCATGACGGATGCAGATTCTATTGCCGAACCCTGTATTTGTAGTTGCAAAGTATTTAATATTTAAATACATTTTTGAAAATATTTAAATATTTTTAGGGCATATACTTCGAGAGCATTTGACTAATTTTTATTCCTTTAAATATATTTGTAGCTGGCAGTACGGCTGAGTGGTGTTGCCTATCTCACGGCATTTGTAAAAGTAAAGCTCCGGTCTGCTTAGTCAGTACTTGGGCTCCACTACCTCAAGTACCTCCGCCGAATTTAAAAAATGCACATACCCTGAGCAGCTCGGTGCGCCCAGCACCCCGACACTGTGTAAACGGTATAAGGGGTTACAGATTATATACTATATATGTATGTATGTAAATATATTTGTAACTAACAAATACTTAATTATTAATACGCCACAACGTCATGTCCTATCAAATAAAAATTTTTGATATCTGATTCTTATAAACTTTTAAATGATATTGTTATAGTATTTAACGGTATTAGGCAGATATTGAGCATATAATGGACGGTATAAATTTTCTGGCCTAGGCCGATTGGGCTGAGGCTAATAAATTATCCGAGTCAGTTATATATATATGTTGTTTCACAGTTTTCGTAATATCTACTAAAAGTGGCCAATTTTAAGATTTGTGATTTTAATATAAAAAATATAAATAAACGTTACTAGTAATCTAAGTACCGCATGTAATTTGGTAGTGCAGCCATGGTTATAACGGCCATGACCGGCTCTTATAGGTGACATTTTGGTCAAGCAGACAGTAGGTACTGATCTAGTACAATAACATGTATTATGAAAAATTATTCATTTTTAAATATTTGAAAAACTGCTACTACACACATTTTATATTTGAAATATTGTATGGTTTATTTGTTTTGAGAGTTTGAAACTTATTTGCTTTTCTTTTTAAATCTATTCGTGATATCTTTTTTTGTTTCGCGTATTTTACAAACCGTATAAAGCACCAGCCTCTACACCGCAAGGTAAATGAGGTTACAGATAATACATGCATACATATTTTACAAATAAATACCTATTTGAAACTATATTTATTGTTTTATTATAAAAAGTGTTTATATTATTTTAAATTTATAATTGCTTAACTATGTATTTTTTTTGGTTAATAGTTAATAGTCATTCATTTATTCATTATCTTTACTTCTTGATGTCGAGAACCATTCATACCGTGCGGGAAAAATATAATAGGTAAGATTCATTCCATTCGTATTTTTGTATTCTGAGCAGGCCGTGAATGTGAATATTTTTTGTAGTGTATAAAATATTTAGTTACAAAAAATGAGATGTGGTCACTACACGACTTTCTTTTACTGCTTGTAAAAATTACATTTTTACAATTTTTTCAAAAACTACCTACAAAAAGACTTTTGGCGACATTTATAGGCAATTACGTAATATAGAACAGTTTAAAAAAATATTTCTATTATTATTGGCCTTTGCATATTATTTAAATCTAATTCTGCAATTTCTTTAAAAACTGTACTTCCTACCTAAACTCTTTTTAACAAAAGTTGTAAATAATCGCACAATATATGATCTTGTTCTATGAAATTTAGTTTTTATTAAACAATTTTAAAATTTTCCGAAAAATGGAAAAAAACAAAAGTAAAGTACCATTGGGATCTCCGAATTTATATTAAAAACAAAGTTATAAATTTGGAAGTTGATCGATTGAACCATCTGGGTTGTAGAGAGGACACAGACACACAGACTGACTTACTGAGAGACCGAGATTACTTCAAAAATCACTTTTTCTAAATCAGAAGGCATGAAAACGGATATTGCTGCAAAAATCTCAAGTTGAAAAAAATTATGAGCAAAAGTTACTAAAGATAAAATAAGACATTTTATCTACGATAGTGTGTAAAATTGACTTTTAGTTGGCAGTTTTAAGTTTGTAAAATGACTGTTTAATAATATGTTTTTATTAGTTCAAGTCGTCAGTAGCAACGTGTTTAAAATGTTTTCATTAGTCACGTTGTTTAATTTAGATTAAAAAGATGTAAATTTTCAGTCAAAACTTACAAAATATCGTTCACATTTTAAAAGCCAGTTTTTGCTTCATAATTACGCCGGTTTAAAGGCCGCAAACTGCAACCAAGCAACTTACGCAAATAAACGACCTACAATCAAGAGTTCAGCGTTCTTGCAAACAAAGCAGGAAGCGATACTGCTTACCGCTACTACACCTACTACACCTTTGTACTTTGAAATGTTGTTATTTAGTCCTAAGCAGTTATTTTTGTATAAAAGCCCATTTAATTTTGTAATAAATCAATTGACATTTAATGTTGTATTCATTCGCATCGTTGCTGCCCTCTTCTAAGCCATAATTCATAAAACGTGAGGCTGAGTTTTAAGGGTAGCAACATTATCGTCCCTTTAAGTGGCATTGACTAAGCTGTCTTAAAACAGGAATGCAGTCTCATTTCTGTGCTTAAAATATTAGGGACAAAAAACTAGTGCAAGTAACAGAAACCTGATCCAGCCTCCAGGCATCTCTGTTCACACTTCGTCAGTAGCAACGTGTTTTACAATGTTTAACCACGCAAAATTACGGCCGGTTGCTAGTAATCCTAATTTACATTTAAAATGTTTTTTTATATTTACCTTGTTTTCTAGATTCCAATGTAGATAAAATATTGTACGACACACATGCGTAAAACATCTTTAGTCACTCGCGGGGCTTAAAACGCTCGCTCCCTCGCGTTTTAACTCTACCCCACTCGTGACTGAAGACTAGCTTTACACACTTGTATCGTAAATTACTATTTTTTGTTTCTATTTTGACATACGTCAATGTCAAATATGACAAGAATAAAGTCAAAAGGTGAATTTACTCCATTTTATTTGCTTTTTTCTCTTATAAAAAATTTACTGAACATAAAATTATGAAGCAAAGGTATAAGTAAGTTAGGTAAGACTGCAGTATAAGGTCTTGCCTATTATGAATGATCAAAAATCGACCTTCAGGCATGAATGTGATCAGCGTTTCCAAAACAATCTAATGGGGCATTCAATTTAAAAAACTATTAAAGGCTGTAACTAACCTAAGCAAGCTAGAACGACACAGCAAATTGCTGATGGATTTGTTTGAAACCACAGCTTCTTTACCTGGTGTGAATCCGACTAGCTCGTGGTACAGCTTCAACCAATCAGAATCAAACTGGTGGACATGCGCAATAGGCACGATGTTATACTACAGTCTGACCGGTAAATTATAACTTTATACACAGTTCACTACATAAGTAATGTTGAATAGCAATAGAGGTCTTGTTTTTTTTCAGTTTATATTTATAACAACTGTTTTTAACTTTCTTGTAATGCAGTTGGTCCCTCTTTAAATTTGTTTGTGTGTTTGTTATAGACAACATACAGTTGGCACTTTAGAAATCGGGACAATACTATGATGATACATTTTGCATGTATTTTTAAGCATATAAACTGTGCTTTTGCAGTTGTTAACTTGTTATAGTTTTGATTGTTATGTCAGATGTTTTATTGTTTGTCAAATATGAAATGCCAGCTCACGCATTAATGAAGTAACCAGAGCAAGAATACTCCAAAGACTAGAAGATCGATGGTTGACAACTGGTTGTTCAGTTTAATGTTGGAAAAAGTACTGCAGACAGAATAAAACAGAAGTGGAGACACCGACACATATTAGAAAGAACTCCAGGAACGGGTCGCAGAAGAGTACCTATTTACTGTGGAACAAGACGAAGCCCTTGTAAATTTAGAAGAGGTGAATTTTTCCGGAAGTGTTCAAACAGCACAAAAACGTTTAAAGGCAAGTGTATTAAAAAATTGTTAGGCGACAAACAAACCATTCTTAACCGAACAAAATAAACAACAACGGCTTGACTTTGCAACTAAATTTATTAATCGAGATACTCCATTTTGAAATAGTGTTGTTTTCTCTGACGAAAAATTATTTCAGTTGTGTCACAGTAGTTGTGTTAGAGTTTATCGTCCAGTAAATGCACGATATTACGAAAGATACATGCATAAAGTAAGAAGAAGAGGTCATTTCGGAGTTAATACGTGGGCTTCGATCAGTTCTCGAGGTCCTGGAATCTGTTAGGATATTGGAGAAAGATTAACTGAACCCGTTTGTGAGAACATTTTGGAAAATGTAATACTACCAACAGTGCAGCAAGTTCATCAAGAATTCACATTCCAACATGACAACTGTCTGATTCACACTTCAAATCTGGAATTGGATTACAGATAACAATATTAACATCTTAAAATGGCCTTCTGGGAGTCCAGATTTAAATCCTATTGAAAATGTATGGGGTGTAATGGTTAAAATAATGAACAGACGCAACTTTCATCCTAGAAATTATAATGAACTGTATTCTATTTTAAAACATTGGAAAAATTTACCTATATCAGAATATTGTATCTACTTTTATAAATTCGATGCCGAGACATTTAGAGGCAGTAATTGCTAATAATGGACGAATGACAATAGTATATTATATCATGAGGGACTAAAGTGCCATTTACCATTTAATCCCGCGAGTGGAGTTTGTTGCCTCGAGGGCGAAGCCCGAGGGCAATAACCACTCAAGGGATTTAGGCACTTTAGTCCCGAGGTATATACGCTATTTTTTGCACTTTTGGGAACATTATCATCAAACATTTCCAAAATTTGGAATCTGTCAATTTGGAAACTGACAATTATAATTTATTACAAACTGAATTGCAGCAGGTCCTGGATAGCCTGAATCAGTTGGCAGTACTGAAGTGTATTGTCAGTATATGTCAAATTCGAGATTTGCAGGTTAAGTTTTACGTCAGTGTGTGTCAGATGACAAACAAGACCTAACCTACTAACCTCGTGTGTACATAAATTTACCATAGTTACGGTATCATTTTTACTTTAGTCCCTAGGGATTAAATGAGTTACTTTAGTCCCTAGGGATTAAATGATCTACTTTAGTCCCTGTTTACGGGGACTAAAGTATCAACTTTAGTCCCGGAAGTGCAAAAAATCTTAAATGTTTCTGTTGTATATAATATACCTTAATAAATAATTTTTCAAATGTTGCATCTTTTTGTTGATAGTAAAATTCCAATAATACAAAAAACTAATAAGAAATCAAATATTACAACACAACCTATTATAAGCCGTTCACGATCTTTTTGGGTCAGGTGAGGCTATGACCATCTAGTAATTTTGTTGACAGAACCTCTGTTGCAACAAAACTCCCTAATGGAAATTGACACTTTTTGTGTTAGGTTAGGTTATTTTCAGCTATAATTTACCAAGGGCAGTGATAATCACCCGCAATAATTTTGACAAATAACAACCCGAAAGTGCTTGCCTAGAAATAACCCGAGGCGAAGCCGAGGGTTATTTCTTAAAGGCAACGCACTTGAGGGATGTTATTTGTCAAAATTATAAGGATTTATCACTGGCCGCGGTGAATTCGGAAAGATAAGTTCTTAAATAAATTAGGCATTTTCTGACAAATTAATTTGACACTTCATTATAATAATATTATGTTGGTGGCACTGTATGTCTACGTCAAATTTGAGGTTATAAGGTTAGCTTTTGCGTCAGTTTTCACACAGACTGACGGAAAAGCTAACCTGCTAATCTCGAATTTGACTTAGATTTACAGTGCCACCAACTTGCCATAGGATACTACTGAAATTTAATTAGGTAGTTTCCATAGTGATTGAAAATCACCCTAGGGTCGTTTTCACTTCAAGCGTGATCTGATTTGTCAAACTGACTCACGTGATTAAAAATAATCAAATTGGATTGGTCTGCAATATATGCAAGAACTTATCAGTTTAAGGTTATATTTTCTGAATAGGTACATTGTTGCCGGATATTCTCTAGTTTCCACATCAACTCGCGTTCTTTTAAATTTGGTCTGTCCTTTTTAAATTGAAAGTAGCATCGTTTAATGGAAATTTTTTGTTGTAACAAAATTATTTTGGTCATTTTGACTTTTCCTTTGACGGAAATTAAAATTATTTTTACACATTTGATAAATCATTTATTTTCTTACGAATATTAAAATAATAAATCTGGCAATGTGGTGGCAAGGAAATGTCGAACAGACACTGACAGAAAAAAAAAGTTGCATCCGCTGATTGCTATGGTCATATGGTCAAAACCTACTTAGAATTTTGCCAACATTAAAGAGTTCCAACCCTAGCAAAGGATCTTTTACATGGCTTTACATCACTTCCGAATGATGGCATTCTGCAGAGGTTTTCATTCGCATTTTTTAATTTTTACAAACCTTACCGGGACTGAAAACCGAACTCGTGACACTTAGATCAGTAGTCATAATGCTTAACCAATGTGCTACGGAGCCCGCTCTTTAAATTTAAATCATATTTTGCACAATTCAGCAGAATGGTCGAATTAGTCCAGGCAGACAAATTTTAATGGAAACCTAAAAAAGTAATGTAGTTCTGATCTTTGGCACAAATTTCCTTAGTGTCATAGTTTTTTGGAGCAAGAATTAGAAGACCTCGTGTGTTTATAAAAAAGAATGACGATAAAGTACATGATCCGTTCATACAGGGTCCGGCAGAATGACGTATCCATTTTCAAAGTGAATTCATTTCATAATATAATGCGATATAAATTCAAATCAAGTCGCCACGCTTTCGCGATAAATGGAAATTTAAGAAAGTTGTCAAAGTGTTTGCGAGAAATGTCAGTTTAGCCGTGTACATAGAGCATTGGTCAAATATTCAACGTTATTTTGCGGTTGAAGCTTATTTTAAAAATAACAATTCTGTTGTAACCACCCAGTGTTTATTTCGTCGTTACTTTCATTTAAATCCACGAGATGCAGTTCCTAGTCGAATAACAATTAAAAAGTGGGTACACAAGATTTGCACTACTGCCTCATGTGCCAAAGAAAAAGCAAAAGGAACAAACTCGTTCTGTACGCATACTTGAAAATGCTAAAAGGGTAAGAGCAGCTTCAAGAGTGCCAGCAGCGAGAAGGAGGTCACTTGACTGATGTAATGTTTAAAAAATAAAATTTCCGTGTTTCCTGAAGAACCTTTTGTTTGATCTTTGAATAAAAATTTAGCCGTTAACAAAAACAACTCAATTTAAAATGGATACTTCATTCTGCCGGACCTTGAGTTGCAGAAAATTATTATTATTAGAAAAAGTTGTTCAGAATGTAAAATTAAAGCCCATTACAAAATTTCAGAAATATTGGCCTACTTTTATGAAATTGTGTATTTGAGATGCATTTTTGCATAAATTATTCGATATTTCTGAAATTTCGCATGAGGCCATAATTTTAAATGATGAATAACTTTTCTCAATGATGTTTTACCATGTTAAAAACAGAAAACGTACTTTACCTGAACAATAGTATATTAAGTATTAAGAAATGTATTTCTCTTCAAATGTCAGTAAAATGTGACATTATACCACAGAATAATATGTTGGCGGCACTGTAAGTCTATGTCAAATTCGTGGTTAGCAGGTTAGGTTTTGCATCAGTCTGTGTCAAAACTGACGCAAAACCTAACCTGCTAACTTCGAATTTTTACTTACCGATCTAGAACGGTAACCATAACTTACTCATTTGGCAACAAACGCGGTAACTAAGTAAAATCATTCTACCGTGCAAAAAAGGTATTTTGTAACTACTGCCAAGGCCTCCTTGATACGACGTCGGCACCCCAGAGGCAGGGACTTAAAGGGTCGCTCCTAGAGTACTAAGGAACATTTGTGCCTAAAATTTTATTTTTTTTTTTTTATTTTAGCCATTGAGTTACATGTGTAGAGATACAAGAAAAAAGAAATAAAGATATGTAAACAATATAAACTAATTGTATCATTCTTAATACATAGTATTAAAAAGAAAAAAAAAAGATTATAAGCAATATAATTAAGGTATCCTTACTTCAAGCGGTTGTAACTCATCGTCCCTGGTGTGGGCAAAGGCCTCCCCATAGTGCTTCCAGGTTGGTCTGTCGGCTGTTAGCTTTCTCCAATTCTTTCCTACTTGCTGTATGAGATCGTCTTCCCATCTTGTTATCGGGCGTCCCTTCCTTCTCTTCCTCAGGTTTGGATACCACTGGGTTGTTCTTGCTGTCCATCTGTCTGGCATTCTTCCCACGTGCCCCGCCCATTGCCATTTCAATTGTCGGCATTGTTGCGTAATACTGATTACACTTAGTCTTGAGCGGAGATCTGAGTTTCTTATACGGTCTATTTGCTTCACTTTCAAAAGTCGTCTTAACATTTTGTGTTCTGTTATTTCTAAAGTTCTCAATTGTGCTTTAGTAGCGCTCCATGTCTGCGCTCCGTACGATAGAACTGGTATGACGCATCTATTGAAAGTTTTACCTTTCAATTTTTGGTTGTTTGTTCTGTCCCAAATTTTCTTTAGCGAGCAGAATTTTCTCCAAGCTTGTTTGATCCGGTTTTGAATTTCTTTTCCTTGTCTGTTGTTAAAAGAGATTATTTGTCCTAGATATGTGGCGTCTTCTGTATATTCCAGAGTTTCTTGTTCTAATTTGATTGTCTTTTTTTCCGTGTTGGTTAAAATATGCGTTTTCTGAGTATTTATTTTTAGACCCACCTTTCTGCATTCATTGTTCAACTGGTTTATCATTTTCTCTAGTTCTTGGCTGGCATTGGATAAGAGTACAATGTCATCCGCGAACCTAAGATTGGATAGTTTTTTCCCTGAAATATTGATTCCGACATTGTTCCATTTTAGCTTCCTAAAGCACATCTCTAATACCGCATTGAAAAGTAGTGGAGAAAGAGGATCTCCCTGCCGGACACCTCGTTGTAATGGAAATTTTGGCCCGTTTACTTCTGTTTTTATATAAGCTTTAGCTTTTTTGTAAATTTCTTTTATTAATTGTACATATTTGTTAGGGACTTCCTGTGACAGTAAGGCGTGGATTATTGCGGTGTGTTCTATACTGTCAAAAGCCTTTTCAAAATCGATTAGAGCTATGTATAATGGAATTTGGTATTCTAAATGTTTTTCTATTATTTGGTTAAGAACGTGGATATGGTCAATAGTGGAATACCCTGCTCGGAAGCCTGCTTGCTCGATTGGTTGGTTTTTCTCTAGTTGTTTATGTATTCGCTTTTGTATTACCGAGGTAAATACTTTATAGATTGTGGACATCAAGCTTATGGGCCTGTAGTTTGTTATTAGTTGAGGGTCTCCTTTCTTATACATAAGTATAATGCTGGATATTGTCCATTGGTCTGGTATTTTAGCCGAGTGGAGGATTTTATTAAAGATTACTTGTAGAGGGTCCAGTAGGTCCTCGATGCCAATTTTTAATAACTCGTTGGATATCATGTCGTCACCTGTTGTTTTATTTTTTCTTGAGCGTTGAATTGCATTTCGAATTTCTAACTTGCTTATTGGCGGGATATCTGCTAATGTTTCGGTGTTAACGTTGTTACACACTAGTTCAGTTCTATTTGGTGAAGATGTATATAATTTTATATAGAATTCCGTCGCTATTTTTAGTATTTCGTTTCTGTTAGTTTTAGATTCGTTGTTACTATTTTTTAATTTCTGTATCCAGTTTCTTCCGCTACTTAGCTCCTTGTATAATTGTTTTGTTGAACCTGAATCACTGAGTATATTTTCTATTAGATTTGCTTCAAAATTCCTAAGGTCATCGCGTATAGCTTTCCTCGTTATTTTATTTATTTCACACCATTCAATTTGTTTTAGTGTATCATTTATTCTTTCTTTGTTAAGTTTTTTCCTTAGTTGGATTAATTGTAATGTGTTTTCTGAAAGTTTATCATGTTTATTGTGGTTTGTACTAACATTTTTAAGTTGTTTATTTATTTTTTGTAGGTATTGTTCCAGGCTGTTGTACGCTTCTTGAACATTTTCTGATTGGAGTTTGTTTATATCAGGGGTGTTTGCGCTCACTAGTATTTTGGCTTCACGTTTATTGATAAGATTGACATCTATTTGCTTTCGGTTAGTAAACCGCTTACTTCGTTCTTGTTTTTGATCTAGTTTGTATGTTAGTCTAATCAAACGGTGGTCGCTGGCGAAATTTATGTTGTTAAGGACTTCATAGTTTTGAAATGTTGATCTACTACTTGTTAAAAAATAATCTAAAATTAGGACTACATTATTATTTTTAAAGGTAGGTATCTCTTATGCCTGGTCTGAAATTGAAATGTTTGTTTTTGTAATGTATTTCACAAATTTCCTTCTGAAATATATATGTTCCAAAAGCATGTCTCCTTTCCAATTCTTCTTTTAGCCTCTATGTGCATATAATCCGTTCACGACCTTTTTGGGACAGAGTTGACTATGGTTTTTTCTTTTCGTGTTGGACTAACTGATTCGGTGATGTAGCGGATGCAACTTTTTTTTTTCTGTCAGTGTTTTATTTGAAATCGGCATTAAAATACAAGAAATCGGCAGTAAAGTAATCCATTGTTTTACGACTTTTTTGTAGGTGGCGAAGCGACAGATAAACGTCAACCGATGTTAAATAACCTACAGATGTTGGTTAAAAAGTTGTAATTTTACGATTTCTCGATTTCAAATAAAACATAATGTACTCCTCGGCACTGAAGTTCCTTTTTATCCCTCATGTGGTTTATTTGCATTGGCCCTACGGGCCTCGGCAACTAAATCCACATTCGTGATAAAAAGCTAAACTTCAGTGCCTCGGTATACAAACTACTATTCATTTCTGTCAAAAGAAAAGTCAAAAAGCCCAAAATAATTTTGTTACAACAAAAAATTTCCATTAAACGATGCTACTTCCAATTTAAAATGGACAGACCAGATTTAAAAGAACACGAGTTGATGTGGAGACTAGAGAATATATTTGCTGTACGTTGAAAAAAGAAATTTTGGAGGGGAAAAACAATCCAGCATAATGTATAATAAATTATTTTATCTTACAGTAGCAGCTATTACCATACATTATACAACTGTTTTCAGTGACTAAAATGGAGTTTTATTCACTAGTGAGTATAAAAGATTTTTATACTCACTTGTGAGTAAAACTTAATTTTAGTCACTGAAAACAGTTGTATAATGTATTTTATACTCACTAGTGAATAAAACTTCATTTTAGTCACTGAAAACTATCTATCTATTATCTGTTTTGCGACATATTCTGACTGCGCAAACTATTTAGGTACAAGAATTGCTACTGTAAGATAAAACGTCGTATATCACACGTGAGCGAAATGCCATTATAAGCTCGTGAGAAATTGTATCGCTCGTGCTGGGGCACTCGCAATTCAAAATTCTCACTCGCAAATAATGATGCATTTCTCTCACTTATAATATAATCTACTATTATCCTATTATGTTACCATAATAATGCTCTTTGCTGATACTTTATTAGCATTTAATCACATTTTGGCAGTACTGACGTGTATTGTTAGTGACAATGTCAGCCTATGTCAAATTCGATGTTAGTAGGTTAGCTTTTGTTTGTTATTTGACACAGACTGACGCAAAACCTGCTAATCTCGAATTTAACATAACCTGACAGTACTACCAACAATACAGTATTGAGTGATACCACCACAGCCATAGCAGAGACGCTGTTGTGTCATTAATAACAATTTTCCTATTTTTTAAAAAGATTAATATTTTAGGATAAAATAAACCGTGTTACGATATACGTAATGTTATCTGTTTTTTACATTACTCGAGAATTTTATTGAACTCGCTCCTAACGTCACTCGTTCATTGAAACTATTCTCTCATAATGTAAAAAGCTTGATAACTGTTAAGTATTTCATAAAATTTGCCGCTTCGCTTGTAGTTGCGTATGGTACTATGCGCATTTCAGAACTCTTGGAGCTTACCTCCCCGCACCACTCAAGCTCCGTCTGCCAAACTGACTGCACGCGGGCAGGTCCACTCCGAGAAACGCTAATTCATTGTTTACATGTTAAAATGTTCGTGTCAATTTATTGCAAATAAATTACCTACTTTGCTTTCAACGAGTGTATAATTTAGTGAAGAATAAATCCATACAGTCCACTACAGTTCAATAAGAGCTCGCAACCAGAAATTTACAAACATAGCGGAAAACTGGGGAGCTCCCTAACAATAACGTTACTTGCTTCGTAAATTACTATTACTACCTACCTACTTATTACTATTTTAGTGTTGAAATGTTATGTGGCAGATGTGAAAATCAACATGAAGTAAAATCAGCAAGCCATCCATTTAACAAGATATTTACATTTTTTGCATGTTAATTTTTATAAGACTAACATTGCTCAATTGCTCTACTAAATTTATTTGGCATCAGTTTGTGACGTCTTTATCGTTCTACACCAGCAAGCAAGCAAGCATGTAAAATAAAGTGGCATAGTTATATCATGTACCTACACAATTCTTATCCAAATTGCAATAAACATTAATTTCGAATACTTTTCTTATGCATTATTTCTCATTTTCGTTTCTGTTGTCAATTGTCAAATCATTTCAAATTTTTATCCTTAATTTAAACAGAGATCCGGCAACAATGTACCTATTCAGAAAATATAACCTTTAACTGAAAACAACCTAACCTAACACAAAAAGTGTCAATTTCCATTAGGGAGTTTAGTTGCCACAGAGGTGCTGCCAACAAAATTATTAGATGGTCATAGCCTCATAGCACGGCCTCCTGGATTAGTGCGAGACTGACGTCTCTACGCGGCCCGCCACATTTGTATAATTTTTGTGATTCTGAGGCCAACGTACTTTGGCGCCATCTGTTGGGTTTTTGATAAATTATCTGTAATGTAGGCACGACTTCCTAGATTAATATTAATCCAGGGGGCCGTGGACGTATGCAACCAAGGGCACAAGCGCAACGTACTGTAGCGCCTCTACCAACTATAAAACACGCCTTGAACTAAAAATGCGGCGGGCCGCTTAGACGTCAGTCTCCCAATAATCCAGGAGGCCGTGCCTCATAGTTATTGTTTTGTGGCCTCACCTGACCCAAAAAGATCGTGAACGGCTTATAGTAGGTCTTGGCTGACTTCACAATGGCTCTTCACGTTGTCCTGTTTTGTGTTTTTCTCCTCCAATTTGTTATATTTAGTTTGGGAAAATCTTCTACCACAATAGATCGTCCTCTTTCTCATGCTTCTTGCATTTGCCCTTCCATTACTTTCTTTGCGTATCTGTTGTGCATTCTAAGAACATGCCCTACCCATCTTATCCGACTTGCTTTAACTAGTGCGATCATAGTTTTGCTTCCAAGTAGCTTGTTAATTTCCCTATTAGTTCTTCTTTTATAAAAGTGATCTTCCCAGAAAAGGAAGGCCTAGGAAGAGTTGGAGAAATGAGTTAGACGAAGAATTGAGAGCTAGAGATATAAATGAAGAGGATTGCTATAATCGAAGAACTTGGAAACTGGGGACGGAGCGATTGCATATTAACACCAATAAATGTCTATTGCTCTTATCTATCTAGACCAACAGACAAGATTTAACCTGTTTTTCTGTTAAGAAATGGCTATTTTCTTCCTATTCAGAAACTACTTAAGGTGAATTGTATGAATATAACTACTTATTTGTTATTTTGAATTTCGTAGTCTTTTAATACTTGTTGTAGTTGATGATCTATGAAAATTTATTTTTGGTATAAACTATTTCAATCGATGCATTTTGCTTTGAATTTTATTATGTTCATATTATTTTTGGAATGTTAATCAATTTTAAGTTGCAATTAGGTGTTGGCAGTAGGTATGTATCACAGCTAGTGCTTACAATACCGGGCCAAAATCTTAATACCGGTATTCGGTATTCTAAATTTCTAATACCGGGATACCGGTATTAACACCGGTATTACTATCAGAAATTTTACTTATTAGATTTTTACCTATTTATTATAACATAATTAAAAATAATATCCAAAAAACAAATTATTGTTAAAATTAACGCCTCCTCTCCTACGCAAATTTTCTTTAGAAGTAGATAAATAAATAAAGTAGACGAAAAATATAACAAATAATAAATTCTATAAATAGAGCAAAAATTGATTTTTTTTGTGTACCTAATAAACCAACTAACAAATAAGTAAAAATTGTCCATAAAATAGTAATTTTCTTTATTCAAATGTGCTCTCAAAAAGCACAAACAACCGATGGTTTCATCATTAAGGGAGGACCGAATTTTTATGCAAATTTTAACGGTCACAGAAAATGCCCCTCCCGACTCCACACTTGTCGGTGCAATGGTGAATAAGTAATCGTATGGTTTTTTTAAATACGTCCCTTTTGTTTCAGTTTAAAAAGAAAAAACAGGATCTCATCTTTAATTTTTTGCTAAAATCCTGTTATTTTTTAAGTCGTAGGTACAGTTCTGTTTCCTCTATTGTCACCTGCAGTTTTCTCTTTAACACATCACGGACGGACATCTAGCTAGATTCTAAGATAGTTTTATTATTAGATGCCGAGGAGAATTCTTCTAGTTATCTAATATATCTGTAAGTGATGTTTTGTCCTCTAAATTTTCATGTGACAGCCGTTTAGTTAAACATATAATATTGTGTTAACTTTATATACACGTTGAAATAACATCTTTATGTCATTTTGTGAGCCTCTTTGTAGGTACTGAAGTATCTGCGACGAATCTGTTCGTCCCTGTAAATGCAACATTTTAAAGCATCTAGTAATTCAAAAGCTATTGAATATTTTTGTTGGGAAAGAGCCTCCATCATAACTTTTAAAGATGCATCAGCCATCGCAAGATTGTAATTTTTAGGAATATGTTATTACCGAAATACCGATATTTTTTACATCAATACCGGACAAAATTCGTATTTATGGATAAGGTTTTAGTGATTTTTTCTTTTGCAAAGTTAAACAGAGTTGTTGAGAGGCAGTCACCTTGCCTTAACTCTGTTTTTAATTCAAATTCTTTTGATTTTGTGTTCCCCATCACTATCTTACTTTTCATCCTGTTCATTGTTAATGTATGGCCTCTAGTTTCTTGCTTATTATTTTGGATAAGATCTTGTATATAGTATTTATCCAGTAGTGTTATACACCTGCAGTTATTACACACCATTCTGCTTCTTTTCTTGTGTATGTAGATAATAGATATTCTCCATAATTTCTCCGGTGATATTATCTTCACCTGCTGCCTTTCCATTTCTAACACTTAAAATGGCATTCCTAACTTCCTCGTACCTTGGTGGATCTAGTTCTTGGTCTACTGTGGCTCACACTGGTTCCATGTATGCGCTCTGTTAAGTAGTCTTGGAAACATTCTTTCCATCTTTGTTGTATTTCTATTTTGTCGCTTGATAGTTTTCCATTTAATTTTAGAACTTTGCTTATATTTGGTTGGTAGCCCATTTCCCCATTTATAAATGCTCTGTAGAAATCTTTCACCTTTCCAGTTCTCTTATTTTCTTCTAGTTTTTTTCTTTTCTTCCTCCTTAAGAGCCTGTATGTTTCGTTTCTTATTGCTTCATAATCTTGAGTTGTTTGTCTTGTTTTCTGTCTCGTGGGCGCTTTTTAGTAATGCTCTTGTTATTAGCTCAAACCTTCCATCTACTTCCATTCCCGCTGTGGTATCTGTTAATCGTTGCCCCACTTGTGTTTGACACAAGTTTCTTCGTCATTAAGGTACATTGTACTGAATTTTGTCGTCCTTTTCAGTCTTTGTCTGCTTGCAGTATACCGTTTACATTTTAGGTTGATTATCACTAATGTATGGTCAAATTCGTGTGGTGTACCTCAATAATTTTTAATATTGGTTATAAGAGATCAGTGTTTTCCTTGTAATGGGTAATAAATAAATAAATAATAAAAATCAGTACATGATCAATTGAGCTTTGGCTTTGGCCGTCATTCGAATTCTATATTATGGATGTTCTTTCTCAGAAACTGAGTGCTCCGTATAACCATACCATTGGATGCTGCTAGCTATATCAGCCTGCTCCCATTGTTATTGCTGTTTTCATGATAGTTCTGATTTCCTGCTATTTCTCTGTAGATTTCATCTCGTCCAACTTGCGTTTATAGCTTGATTCAGTAATTTATAGAAAGTCCTTTACTTTCTTACTTCCTTTCGAATGATTTATTCTGCTGAGAATCAGTTTTTTTTTTGGATCTCTCCATATTAAACGATTTTAACTGAACTTAACTGGGCTTTCTGAGTTGAGTTAGTAACCTTCTTCTTGACTGCACATTAATTGAACAAATTCTTTCCAGCTACCGTAATTCTGAGCCCTTATAAGTAAACCTTTGTAAATTTGATTCTTTATTTTGAGTGAGAAGCCCACATTCTGAATTTATGCTCTCAATCTACAGACAGACCTCGCCGTTGGCGGGACTTACGTTCCAGCAGAATGTCGCAAAGCGCAAAACCGCGATGCGCTAGTAAACACATAAATGATAAAAATGGGGTTAGGTTCCATAAACTAGATTTATTTATACTATGCAACTTCAAAAAATTTAAAAATACATAAACGTGCATATACAAATTAAAATTCCATACGTAACATAAGTCTGCCACTTGAATCTAGAGCTCGAATGTCCATTTGTTTATTCAGGTTATAAGTTTACAAATTATTTCAGGTCGGATTTGATAATAAGAAATTCAAAGAAATAGGCTCGATAAGTGTGTTTACAAGTTCGTGATAAATAATGTTATTTAGATGTTCATTGTCTGCTTTATTTACTTACGGTCGGTCTTATGAAGGTCGCTAACCTGACGTTAACATCAAAACGTTGGCGCTTATGACATATTCATTAGTAAACAAGTTTTTATGCGCTTCTGTTTATTTTAACAGCAAATTAAAGTTAACGTCAGATTAGTGGCCTTCATAACACCGGACGTTAGTGTGTGAAAGTTGAAACAGTTGACGTTGGCGATTCCATCCGCGAATGGCAAAGAAAAGGGAGCACAAAGGTGCCCTGCGTAAAATCAAATTAGCGAACCGCAGCTGCAAACGGCGAGGTCTGACTGCATTAATAACATTTGCAGTATTTCATGAATACACAACATTTAAAAAAATTTCATAAAAAAAATAAAATTTTTATCTATACCAACTCCCACCATTGATATTACTCCATCAAAATTGTAAATAAATTCTTTGTGTTCTTTATTCAACTGCGTATACAAAATATACTTACATAAAACTCAAAATACCCTGACAAGGTTGAGATCATGGGTCTACATTTTTACATTCAAAATTCTTAACACTTTATCAATAGTCTCGGGAGAGCACTTCTTACAAACTAGATTATTAAATAGGTTCAGGAAATCTACACTGTCTTCATTACAACTTTCAAATTCATTACACAAGCTGAAAGGTATATCGTAAAAGGTAACAAAGCTAGTTAGCTGTTTTACATTGCCTGAATTGCAGTCCACATGTTTGCCTAAAATATACGCTTTTAATGGCTGCACAATTTCAGCCTCCCAAGAGTTCACTACGTTTACAAGCTTCTGCTGCATTGCTAAGGCTACTTCCGAGGAAACCAAGTTTACCGTAAATGAATTTTTCAATACTTGTGCAGCTACAAGTTTAAACTGCCACAACTGCAAAGTGCTTGGTGTGCTGTTAAGATCGTCGATTGCCTAAAAGAATTACGACTATTAAATAATTTATCTTGGTTAGCAATACAACTTACCCTAAGCAAAGAGATTAAATTGCCCAGCACCGCCTCTTTGTCCTTGATCACACATTCATAAGTAGCTTTAGTTAAGGCTCTCACAAATTTGGTTTCATTAATACTGCTAGTCACACCATTTTCTGGTGTTAGAAAGTTATCACTGAAATGGCGTATCGTAAAGTCCGACGAAAAAGATGTGATCACTTTTGGCGGAGGATCCCATGGTACTGTCTTGGAATGCGTTAGAGTCCTAGCCAGTTGAGTGCGGTAACCTAATTTATCCTCGAGATAGCTCAAACAGCCAGCACGTTGTTTGACTTCAATAAAACCGCACGACGCTAATATTTTCCTAAAAATAGAACGTTTTAGCATTATCAAATTATGACTACCAATTAAGCTTACAGCAATTGATCCCAATTCCTTCCACGTTCAAACCCAACAGACCAATACCGTTCATCCTCAACAGAAAGTTTTGCTAAGGTGTTAAGATCGGGGATAAGGCAAGGACCCCTCAGAAACGAGGACGTGCCATCCAAATGCACTATTTTTAAATTTGCGTAGCACATTCGGCCAGTAATAACATCCTTGGGTATGACGAGACGCGGCTCCACTGCTAATACATACAAATGTCGGAAAGCTTGCAGATGATACCTAAGATGAAAAATATAAAAAACTAAGGAGCTTG
The DNA here is from genome assembly GCA_940337035.1 of Agriotes lineatus. Lineage (NCBI taxonomy): Eukaryota > Metazoa > Arthropoda > Insecta > Coleoptera > Elateridae > Agriotes > Agriotes lineatus. Next base: position 78,514 of record CALNHX010006903.1, read on the forward strand.
CGTATGATTTTAAGTAAGTTTCACCTGTTGTCACTACTATGAGTAGGAAATTTCGGATAGAAAGCACATATCAGAGCTGCAACACTAGCTGGTGAGTTGGAAAGCGTGTATCTGCCACCACCGAGGAATAGTAGCCCCAACGCCATGTGTATTGCTAAATGTGATCCATATGTCACCACTGCACTGCTCGACAAACCAACTCTTCGCCTCAGGTGTCTGACGATCCGCATTATTTCCAAATTACCGGTACCTGCCATTACCTTTACAAAATAAGGAATTAGTATTGCATTGCAATAATTAATCCATGCCAACAAAACTGCCTCAAATTGTCAACACTTAATATAGAAAGCAGGTTTTTCATAACTCAAAATTATTCTACTTGCAAGAATATTTATGCTCAATAATTTGCACATTTAACTTACTAAGTGCAAACATTAATAAAAGATTTTCGTAAATTTGCTATAAACTTGCTTGTACAAAGTTGACTGCAAACTTGGTACAGTTAAGCCACACTTATGCTACAGACAAAGAGCATATAATTATATGCTCTTTGCTACAGATGTACTTTGATCTTTGAAAAATCTTCTAAAACGACATACTAAAAAGTTAACTTAATGAAAATTGAAAGTTTAAGAAAACACTGATGGAAAATGGATGCAAACCTGACAAATATTTCTTTCAAACTTGTTGAAAATTCAACAAACTTACTTTCAACTTACTAAAAATTGGAAAAAACTGAAAATTCACGGAAAAACTTGCTGCCAATTTACCGAGAATTTGCTAAAAACTGCAGATTTGTTACAAATTCAAAGGAAACTTAGTGAAAACTTCCTACACATTTAGTAAAAAGTTACTGATTATTTAGAAATGTACCAAAACTTAGTTATGAATTTGCTAGACATTAATTCAAATGTTATAAGTCTGTTGTAAGAAGAAGAGAAACGTGGTAAAGAGTGATGTGAACTATATCGGCAAATAAAGCAGTTAACTAATAAGTTTGGAAATAATGGAAGAACAATTAAATATTCATCAGGAAAACTAAAGAAATTGTCAAGTGTAGAGAGGGAAGACGAAGAATTGCAAAGCTGGATAACGAAAATAACAGAACTGAGGATCCAAAGAAAAAGAAAAGAGGATAAAAATCAAGTACTAAAAATTGCATCGTGGAATGTAAGAAGAACATATGAAGAAGGGGCTTTAAAAAATTTAGAAAATATAATGGATGAATACAAAATAGGCATATTAGCCCTTCAAGAAACCAAACAGCTTGGTTCTGAAATAACTAGTTTGGGGAAAAAAGCCTTATTCAAAAGCGGAGGAGATAATAGGTATTTTGGTGTCAGATTTATAACGAATGAAAAAATAAAGAGAATGGTAGTTGACTTCAAGGCAATCTCAGATAGGATATGCTACATAAGACTACGTGGCAAGTACAGGAAGATAAGCATCATCAATTGTCATGCACCTACAGAAGAGAAGGAATTGGAAATGAAGAATGAATTTTATGAAAAATGAAGTGAGATTTTGGAGAGCATACCGAGATATGACCTTAAAATAACACTTGGGGACCTAAATGCCAAAGTGGGTAGAGAGAAACATTATCACAAAATAACAGGAGGAAAAAGCCTACATAAGCAAAGCAACGATAATGGCAAAAGATTAATCGAGTTTGCGGTAGAAAATAAAATGAGGTTAGCAAGTACATGCTTTGACCATAAGAACATTCACAAAGTAACCTGGATCTCCCCAAATGGTAAAGATAAAAACCAAATAGATCATGTCCTAATAGAATCTAAGCACTTCTCATCGGTAAAAGATTGTAGAAGTTACAGAGGGGCCGACGCTCATAGCGACCACATATTGCTGATAGCCAAACTTAACCAACAACTACCAGATCAAGGCAGAGAGAAGAGAGAAAGACATCAATATAACATCGAGAAACTTCAGGAAGCAAAAGTGGCAGAACAGTTGGGAAAAGAAATTGAAGAGAGACTAGTTTCGGAAGAAAAAGAAACCTTAAGTATGCAAGAGGAATGGGAAAAAATCCAGTTAGCACTGACCGAGGCAGGGAAGCGTTATTTAGGCAACAAAAAAAGTAAAAGAAGAGAAGGGTGGTTCGACAAAGAGTGCAAAGCTCTGACTGCAAGAAATAAAGTAAAAATAGAGAGAGATAAAAATAGAACAGAAGGAACAGAAGTGGATTACAGCGAAAAAAGAAAACTGGTTAAACAAATTTGCCGAAGAAAGAAGAGAGAATATTTAGAGAAGGTAGAAGATCACTTTGTTAATAAAGAAATAAGAAACTATTATCAAGAAATGAAGAATTCAAGACAAGGTTCAACGACCCAAACAATATATTGTAGAAGTGAAGAGGGGTTAGTCCTAGGAGATACAAACGAAAAATTGAGTATATGGGCCCGTTACTTTGAACATTTACTAAATGATCAGGAAGATACAGGACAGCAATCATTACAACAAGAACCACCAGAACACATGCAAAATGAGGAGTGGAAGGAAGTAGAAGAACCAACGAAACAAGAGGTAGAAAAAGAAATAAAAGATCTTAAGAATAATAGAAGCGCAGGAGAAAATGGAATCCCAGCCGAGATTTTGAAGCAAGGGGGAAAAAGACTACATAAACAGCTATATCAACTTATACTAAGAATATGGAGAGAAGAGGAAATGCCAGAAAGATGGAGCAGTGCAGTTATTTGTCCTTTCTTGAAAAAAGGTGATAAAACAAAATGCGAGAATTATAGGGGGATAGCCCTGCAAGACGTAGCATATAAAGTTTTAGCCAAAATCATACGTAATAGATTAAATAAACACGCAAATGAAGAAGTAGGGGAGTTTCAAGAAGGGTTCAGGTCTGGGAGATCAACAATCGACCAAATCTTCAAGCTGAAAACAATACAAGATAACAGTTACGAAAGAAACCTGCCGTTATATATCCTCTTTATTGATTTTAAGCAGGCGTATGACTCAATTAAGAGATAGAAACTATATGAGGCACTGAACAAGCTGCGAATACCTAAAAAACTCATCACCCTGATAGAAATTACTTTACGTAATTCACAGAATAGAATTTTAGTAGAAGGGAATTTTTCTAATCGATTTAAAGTTCAAAAAGGTTTAAGACAAGGAGATCCACTTTCTACAGTTTTGTTCAACCTCATCTTAGAGGTGATAATAAAAGAAAGTGAAGTACAATCTGCTGGAACACCCTTCCATAATAAACACCAATTTATTGCATATGCTGACGACCTTGCAGTATTAACAAGATCGACGCGAGAACTTCAG